>VDFB02152569.1:0-33999 GCA_007258455.2 Sequoia sempervirens
TCATTTAATCAATTTGGTCATATATTTAGTCATATTTATTCATTGATTTTTGTCAATTGGTAGTATATTTAGTCATTTGATCAATTTGGTCATATATTTAGTCATATTTATTCATTGATTTATGTATTCATTGATTTCTGTCAATTGATAGTATATTTAGTCATATATTTTTAGTCATATTTATTCACTGATTTCTATCAACTAGTAGTATATTTAGTCATATATTTTCATTCATATTTGATGATTTAAACATAAAACACATAAACACACATCATGAATCATCAATTGCACACAATAAGACAACCATTGAGAAGGAAAAATCAATGAATTTTATTAATAAAAGAAAGTGTTCTAGTTACAATTTAGAAATAGAGTATTACAATTTTTATTTTCAGTCACAAGACTAAAAATCTAAGTTACAATATTGCACATAAATGACTATAAGAAAGAAAATTCTCCAAAAAACTTCTACAATGATGGAAACACATGCTTGGAGCCCTTTAATGCTATGGAATACAAGAAAAATGAATCATTTATCTGCCACCATAGTGAATCCATTCTTTTGTCCTCCTCAATTTTGGGTGCATTCACATTGCCATCAACATGAATTCATCTTGTCTCCTTGATGTGGTTACCAATGTGGAAAAGGCCCCTGAATAATTTGACATGCATCTATTATAAGCTTCTTAAGAGTCCAAAAATTTGGACTGTAGCATGGTGATTACTGTTAAGAGGAAGACAGTCTTAAGACTTCCTTAAACTCTCTGCCTAACTGATAACTCTTCCACATAAGACAAGAAAATGCATCAAATAACTCATGCATCACCTCCTCATTGCCAACATATTCATCATCCATCTACAACTGCTTCAACACCTGATGGGCTAACAAGAGACTAGTACAGTATGCTGCAAAAGAAAATGAGAGATGCATAAATATCCACTATAACAAACATAAATAATACTAGAAGCACATGTAATAAAAGAAAATCAAGAATTACTGAAGGTTTAATTTCCCTACAACACATGATTTTAATTGGTTTTGACACAGATTTCAAAACACGCTAATAGGAAAATGATTAGATGAAAATATAAGTGGCGTTTTATAGAGGCAAGAACTAATAAATAATATATCCAATATTCAAAATGGTTAGATTTTAACACAAGTCCAAGATAAAAACACAATTCATATTCAATTTCATAACATGATCTGTTTGAAAGAATTTTATTTAAATATCATCCATTTCAATAATTAAACGGTCACTAGCAATTTTACACCTCATTCACAACAAAAATGGTAAATATTTTTCCTACTTTTATTGCTCAAAATTGACCTATTGAAGCAATTGAAATAGTTAAAATCACAAATGTAAATGGAAATATTTTGAAATAACATTAAAAAATGGAAGCTTCATATTTTGATACTTGGCCTACAACTCTTTCAACTTGTGTATTTAAGTCTTCACACTGCTTCACCCAATCCCAAGCACCATCTAAATTGTTGATGAAATATTGAGATACACTTTTGCTCTGCATGTTGTGTATGAAGCACCTCAGTTTGTATTTGGTAGTGTAAATTTCTTTCACCCATTTTTCCTCCACTTGAAAACGCAATGCATTGGCAATTGTTGTACCCACTTCCTCTTTTCCTGCTCTCTGTCTTTTCTCATTGTAACAAATTATAATGTGATTTCTTGCCCCTCATTAGTACACAAACAACACTATATGACTAAATAAACTACTAAAAATTGCATATAAATGACTAACTTTAGTCACACGACTATTAGTGGTTTATTTGTAGTTATTTATAACACCACTAAATTTATGACTAAATTTTTTTAGTCATTTATTTAGTCATTGATTTTAGTCATTAATTTGGTCATTGATTTGGTCATTGATTTAGTCATTTATTTAGTCATGGTAGTGATTTATTTAGTCATATATTTAGTCATTAATTTAGTCATTGATTGTTGTTAACTGGTCATTTATTTAGTCATGGTAGTCATTACTTTAGTCATATATTTAGTCATTAATTTAGTCATATATTTAGTCATTAATTTAGTCATATATTTAGTTATATATTTAGTCATTAATTTAGTCATAATTTAGTCATTAATTTAGTCATATATTTAATCATATATTTAGTAATTAATTTAGTCATTACTTTAGTCATTAATTTAGTCATTACTTTGGTCATATATTTAGTCATTTTTATTTATTGGTTTCCATTAATTGGTAATAAATATAGTCATGAAATGAATAATTTATTAAATACCATAAATTTTATAATGCAAAACTAACATAATATTAAATTTGAACTAAAACATAAAAACAAATAAAAATATTGTATATACGAACAAGCTACAACATGCTAGAATTAAAAGATTGATTCAACATGATGATAAATAAAGGTAATCTGCAATAAAAAATTTAATGCATATATATATATATATATCAAGTTACAAGATGTCAAAGTTGTCTAAGAGTTTCCAACTCTTTCAAATACACCATGATAATTAAGATCCCTGAACAACACATTCAAAATATTGCATAAAGTAGTGAGCTAAGATGTCTAACATTAACTAGTACATGATAAACATGTTCAACTATGACATTTTTTGTAAATATTTTTAAAGCCACCATGTGAAGGTTCCCTCTTTCTCTTTCATACGAACAACTCCATCTATTTTGTCTTCATAAACAAGGGGTATGTTACTTGTGACCTTTAAAATGTTTACATTTGCATCTCTAGTTCCTTTCAAGTTGACTCCATGTACAATAGATAGGGAGTGAGTCCACCCAATGCCCACAACATCACCATCAAACGAATCCAACACCCTAACTTTATCCCCTTATTTGAGTTTATCATTAATACATTTCTACAAAAAGAAAAAAAAAATTATATTAGATAGGTAATGATTACCCTTGTTTGCATAATAAAACAACCATTACTTACTTAAATAGTACTTGCATGTGTGTGTTAAAATAATTGCAAAAGGAAAATTTCAAAAATAATTGCAATGATCTAATTTACTAAAAAACCAACACTCATAGTAGTGCTTACAATGTTACTATTAGCTTCATGCTAATCAGATACAAAAGCCACAAATATAAACACTACATTACCATGCACACAAGGTTATGACAACACTATTACACATAAAAAAGGTAGCTAATGCACAAAAACAAAGAATGCAATATGAGAGCACTACTACTACTGATGCAAGGTGAAGGTGAAATACATTGGGATGTACAAAAACAATGGCATTAAAGCTCTGAAACAGAACCCCATGCAGTCAACATAACCCTGTCAATGATGACATATAAAAGAAGAACAAGGAACAAAATGTATCAAGGAAGCATGTGACAACCATTAAGAGTAGTCATTGAGGAAACAATGCAATCTTTCTCTATGGCTTTAATAGCAACAGTAAAGGAGTAACAAATAAGGTTGGATGTAGAGGTCACATAAATAATAGAGAAAGAGCCTTTCACTGTTAGAAAATAGTGTAAGAGTATGCAAAAAGAAGTCAGGAATTATGTCCAATGAGCAAGTAGTAGTGAGTTTAGTGCAAATCCAATGAGTTTTATGGTTGTAACAACGAGTTTAATGGATCGAGCAACAAATATCATTACTAAACAACAAGAAGACATTAAGAGAAAGCGACAAGAATATCAAAAGAAACTTTTTTTTAATAACAATAGCCATAATGAAGAGTTAACAATAGATCCGTGAAGGAAAGAACAACAGGTATCATCCAATGAAAGAAGCAGCACACTAAGTTCAAGATGTTGACAAGGTCAATTACAATTCCCTAAAACAAAGTCAAGCATCATAAAGTATTGAAGTGCCAACAATCCCCACTGAAATGTGATAAAGTAGGTACAATGATTGTTCTACGAGTTACATTCAATGTTTTAGTTGTCTATTCACTATTCTATAAGCTTGTTCACTGTTTGGGATCATAACAATCATTAATACATGAAGGGTTTCAGAATCAAGGAAAAGTAACATTTCATATCACTCACCTCAAGTTCAGCACCAATAGTACTATCAATATCATGCATATACTCTTATAATTCAACATAATCACTGTCAACATTGTCTTGAAGTTGTGTAGCTTTGCAGAGAGCTCTATTGATAGGGTCTTTCCCTTTTTGTTTTGCGTTCATATAATTTCCCTGCATATGGTTTAATCATCATGCAAAGTTAATATAAGTCAAGTAAAGAATGCAAAAGCTATAAATTATTTTCCACAACAACTATTATATTACCTCAACTTCAACACAACTATGATTGACATCAAGGCGTTCTTGGTTTCGTGCTGCTTTGATAAAATTGCTCTACATGTAGTTTAACCATCAAGCAAAAAAAAAATCCAGATGAGTAATTCATGTAAAACATAGTCAACATAGCCTTTCCAAGCATAAAAGTCACAATAGGTGGAATGGGTGAAAATCAATTTTTGTAGACTCACAAACCCTCAACTCTGTCTTTACAGACCCATTTCAACAATTTGACTACAAAATGCACAAAAATATTCAAGAATCCACCAAATTAGAAAAAAATTGAAGTTAACTCACCCAACCACCTAATTCAATGCAAAAGAGAACAAGGAAACCCTGTATGGGCAAGTACAAAAGTTTGGAACTGCAAATAATCAGAAATTTCTGAGAAAAGAACAAAATTTCAAGAGTTTTATTATTGCTTTATGATCCATAGTAGAAAAAATATTTTGGGGAAAAAAATAGCAAACCAAAAGTATAAGATTATTTGAAAAATTTGGGAAGAAGTTTGGAAAATATCAAGAAAAAATCGGATTTGAAAAAAAAAGCTAAAAATTGTAGAACAAGAGATAAAAACTATTTTTTTGAAATTGAAAGGCATTTCCATAGCATAGAGATATAGAGAGCAAATAAAATAATGAGTTTAACTAATGAATTGTAAAAAATAGATTTTTGTAGTTTATATTCATATCGTTGATTACATTGCATTGCACATCTTTCAAACTCAAAGCATTACTTCACATTGCATAACTAATAACTAGATGCTGATAGATGAAAAAATTTCAATTACAATATAGTTTTTACAAAGTCAACCTAAGGAGTTATGCAATTACTTCACATTGTATAACTAATAACTAGGAGCAACTGCCAATTGCATTTGCTTGTCATGGCATTCTATGAGACCACATTTCTTTGAGGCATTTTTTCAAACAGTTCACTACCTTGTCTATGCTACCACATTTTTCATACATGTCTACCAAAGCATTTTGTCGAACATTTCACTGCCTTATTGCTATGGCTAAAAACCTAAAAAAAGTGCTTTCAAACAAGCTATAGATGCTTGGAAAAAATCTATCAAAAGCATAATAGCAAGCAATAACATAGACAAAGTGGTGAACTCTTTGAAAAAATTCCTCAAAGAAATGAGGTCTCATGGTGTTGGAATGCCATGACAATCAAAAGCAATTTTATTGTCATGGCATTCCATCACCATGAGACCTCATTTCTTTGAGGCATTTTTTCAAAGAGTTCACTGCCTTGTCTATGCTAACACATTTTTCATACATGTCTATCAAAGCATTTTATCAAATAGTTCATTGCCTTGTTGCTGTGGCTAAAAGCCTAAAATAGGTGATTTCAAACAAGCTATGGATGCTTGGCTAAAAACCTGTAGATTTTTTAAAAATCGGGACTAATCAAGATTTTTTACAGATTTCTGCTTCTATGGACCACATTACCAAATTGTCACACCCATAAATGAGTTTGAGACTCCATAATCTTTCCCCATTCCTAAATAAAAAATAGCACTATCGGCTTAACAATGCCTCATTGGTGGAACCCCCATCATAGCCTCGCCGATGGCCCGATGAAAGCAGTTAATAACCTTGTATCAGTGTAACAATACCTTATTGGGCTAACTCCTAAGGTGTCCTCCCCGATAGACCAATAGAGTCAACAAAAGCAAGCACATCGTTGTAACACATGAACATCGGTGGAAATTTTTTTTGCATTCCCCCGATGGCTCGATATAATGAATGTTTGCATTCCCTCAATGAAAGTAGTTAATAACCTAGTATCAGTGTAACAATACCCTATCAGGCTGACTCCTAAGGCATCCTCCCCGATAGACCGATAGAGTCAACAAAAGAAAGCACATCGTTGTAACACATGAACATCGATGGAACAAATGTTTGCATTCCCCTGATGGCCTAATATAACCATGGATTATCAGAAATTAATATATATCGGTGGAATCAGTCTTATTTACCTTGTTCATGGGCCAAAGGTGTATTAAGGGATTGGAACCCCCTTATGGTTTAACAACTTGCACTTCTGAGACCTAACAAATCATTCATTGATCTCATAGTTATTTTGTCATAAAACTCACAGTCACAACATTTAGGACAGTTACAATGGATTTCAATGAAACAAAAGGAAAAATTTCATAGATTCACTGTTCTATATATGATCATAATACTTTTCTTGGAGATCACGAGAGTAATTTTATAAAGGCATGTTGTGGAAAACATTTATGAAATTTGCAGAAATCTTTAGAATACAATATAAAGATGATATAGTTGAGAATCAAAATATTGAGGGATAGCCTCTTACCTGATTTGAACCCGTGGAATTATGGTCATTCCATGTAAAAACTATAGGCTTAACAAATGCAACCAACTGCAAAAATTTCTCAGTGAGACAGTTTAAGCAACTCATTATATGTTGGTAGTCTTAATTTGAGTTGACATGATTTGGAGAGGCTCTTACTGGGTGTTTAACAAATGGCCGTGAAATCTTTGTTCATGAAATAGATTTCCTCTTGATAATAGTACTAGATTTAGTATGATCTAGTGTTGCCATATAATTGACAACATCTTCTACACTTGCTTCTCTATTATTGTTTTCCACCTAAAATACAATGTCAATTTCAACATATAGTCAATTCAATAAAAAATTGAAATAAATAACACAATGTAAATTGAACCAAAAATCCATACACTTACTCCACATTTTCCCATTTTGGCCTGCAACCCACCTCGGCCAAATGTATATTCAGTCCTCACATTATCTCTTACTCTCTTGCCTCTATTACTCTTTGTCAAATATTCTTCGGAACACATACTTCCTTTCAATGCCTCCCACTCTTTGGGAGATAGAGTGGAGTCTAACATCTCTTTTCCCTCCATGATTTTTTTTTTGCAATTGTATCTAAAACTGTTCATCAGAAGTCTCATCTTGTGCTTGTAATATTTTCTAGAGATTTTTCCACCAACAGTGTCAAAGGCATTTTCCATTTTTTGTATAGCATATTCCACATTTCGTGGATCTTGCTCTGCAAAATTTGATTTGCAGATATCCAAATGGGCCCTACATCTTATTCCCAACTCGGAGGCCCACCATGCAACATTTTTCCCAATGGGTTCACCATCTCTTGATACCTCAACCAAGAATGGCGTCTTCCCTTCTAATATTCTTTCTTTTGCATTCCTCTCTGTAGATCTGTATAAATCTTGAATCAATCTTTGTCTTTTAACATAAGTAAGCACACCTTCTATTTCACCACTACAAATATTTCTGGCTGATCCACTAATTCCTTCAAAATTTGTAGATATGACAAGTGCACTCTCAGGCACATCAGATGCAAACAGACTCTCTTCATGAATATGATTAACCTAAACTTCATGCTCCTTGGCACATGAGTAGGTAGATCAATAGTGGTCTCCACATATTTCACTTCATCACAACTATTTTTTTCACCAACTTCATTTGTTGAATCACAAAAGCGTTGGCTTCTACGAGCTGGAAACATTGTATCTTTACTTTATTTTTGTTTTTTCTCTTCATTTTCTTTGCTCTCTTTTTCTTTCTTGTAAAACAAAAAAAATATCATATCATGTCTTCTATACATAAAACTCTTGCCTATAAAATTTCATTAAACATTATTAAACAAATAATTTACTACTTAGTGGATTTATAACTTTCTTGTTTGACATCAAACCAAGACGTGATAAATATTCATTATTCTTGGCCACACGTTCTTCACAAAAGCGCTCATAATCTGTCACTGGAATTTCAACATTGTGATCACTATAATCTAATTTGCGCTTTAAATTCTTTTTCTTGATTTCTTGATGTCCACAAAAACAATAATGTATAAATTAGCAACTTGATACAAAGATAATTAACCATAACAAAAATCACATAAATACAAGTTTATGAGGTCTTAGTTTTAATGAACAGTCATTAAAGCACATACGAAGTCTAAAGCATTGCAAACAACAACATTCATTAGATGTTGCGCATATTTCAGTCAATGGATATTAAATAATGGTGCCCTGCAGAAATGCCAGTTGCATAGAAAACTTAGCAATGTATTTGAATCAATCCATCAAATATTTTGCAATAACGTTTTCATTCATGGTTCAATAAAAAAAATATGTATTACCTGTTGGAGTTGACAACCCAAGATCTTCAATCTGCAACGCCAAAGAACCTCCACAAGAGATAGAGAGAAGCAACAATGGAAGATGCTATTCCACCAAACAAGGATTGCAATATGATACAATATGATCAATGCAATACTATACAATGCTATATGCCATCTATCAACAAATATGCTAGAGATGCCTTGCTTATAAAGGCAAGGATGAGAGATAGGATAAGACAAGATCATGACAAGTGTCTTAATCCTATCACATGAGACAACTAACTCATAACTACCTAGGAAAGTGGAAATTCTAGATAAGACAACTAATACTTATCTAGATATGACAACTAATATCCTAAGTAAACTTAACATGTGAATTAAGTCCCCTAAGTCCCTAGTAAAGGAATAAACTAGGTACAAGACTTATTCACACCAACACCCCCTTAAGTGCAACTTAGGGAGGTACAAACCAATGCAAAGATGGGTCCCGACAACTAGGCCTGTTAAGGGGTACCCATGTACAAAACAAAAAACTCTCACAAGCGGAGAAAAGGAGAAAAACCCTGTGGGAGAAAACTCCTCTCCAAAAGAGAGAAAGAAACAAAGAAAACACTAATGAAGGAAGGAGGACTCCTCAAGACCCCCAGGGACAACTTCCTTCACCCCAAGCATCGTCGGCGAAGATAGAAGCGATGCCAAAGGGTTTAGTGAGATGCGCAACCTTCGTCGTAGGCAAATACTCCAAGGTGAGAACACCATCACGGATGAGTACGATGAAGTGCATGTGGATCTCAATATGCTTAGTCCGCTGATGCTCCACTGGGTTGCGTGAAATATGAATGGCACTCTGATTGTCACACCAAAGAGTAGTGGGCTGAGTGGAAGGGAATCCGAACTCAGTCATCAACTGTCGAAGCCACAAAACCTCCTGACTAGCCAAGACAACACCTCGATACTCAGCCTCTGTCGATGATAATGCAATAGCAGTCTGCTTCTTGCATGACCATGCTGTCGGACGGAACCAAGGCAAAAGACAAAGCCAGTAGACTTCCGATCATTGACATCACCCATTGTCTGAGTCAGTGAAGCCCACAATCTGAGATGCACCTGAAGTGTAGTGAATGCCAAAATGAGTAGTGCCCTGAATGTATCTCAAGATACGCTTGGCGGCCTTCCAATGACTCTCATGGGGCTCCTGTGAGAAGCGAGAGACAAGTCCAACTGCAAAGGAAATATCAGGACGACTATGTGTCAAGTACAAAAGACTGCCAACCAACTGCCGATACAAGGTAGGATCAACTGTAGGAGTAGTGCAACTAGTAGACAATACAACACCTGATTGGAATGGAGTAGGGGCAAGCTTGCAATCAACCATGCCAAATCTGAAGCAAATCAAAGAGCATACTTCCTGTTGCGGAAGGAAAATGAAGGAATCCCTCGGAAATTACGATGAATCGAAGACCAAAGTGTCACAAAAGACCAAGGTCGGTCATATCAAATCTCTCCATCAATGCTCGCTGTGTACTCTGAATCATGGAAGTAGAACTCCCTGTGAGAATCAAATCATCCACGTAGAGCACAAGTATAAGTAGATCCTCTCCATGTCTCTGTGTATAAACTGTGGGATCGGAATGGCAATGAGTGTAGCCGGAAGCAAGCAAGAAACTATCCATCTTCTCATACCAAGCCCGAGGGGCTTGTTTGAGACCATACAATGAATGTCGAAGCCTGCAAACAAGTGAAGAGTCCTGCACAAAACCTGGTGGCTGCTCCATATAGATTTCCCCATGAAGATCCCCATGCAAGAAAGCACTCTTCACATCCATCTGATATACTGACCATCCCTGAGATGCAGCTATAGCAAGGACAAGGCGAATAGAATCCATCTTGGCAACAGGAGCAAAGGTCTCGGAATAGTCAATTCCTTCAACCTGAGAAAACCCCTTTGCAACAAGATGAGCCTTGTACTTGTCAATGGAACCATCTGCTGCATACTTGGTACGATACACCCACTTGCATCAAACCAACTTTCTTCCCTTGGGAAGAGGCACAAGATCCCAAGTATGATTCTTCATCAAAGAAGAATACTCATCATCCATAGCACTATCCCACTCTGGAATACATGAAGCATCTGAAAACTTTTGAGGATCATCTGAAACTGCATGACTCAAAAGACTAATTCTAGAAGTTTGAGAATGAGTGCGGCGAGTGTCTGTGGGATCACCAACAAGAGGACCAGCCTCCTCAGGAAGTAACTTCGAGCCCACATAAGTGGCCTGGTAGGAGAGTAAGGAGGAGGTTAATCAGGGCCATCATCAAAGTGCTTCCCTCAAGTAGCAAAGAGTAGAATCGAAACTGAAAGGTAAGAGTTGTGATGAAGAAGAAGTTGTGGGAGATCACAGAACGGGTGAAGGTCTGGCGGAATATCCGTCGAGGAAATGAACCTCGTTAGTAGCCGAGGATCAAGGCAAATGTATGCCTTCCACATCCTCCCACAATAGCCAACAAAATGCTTGGCCGACTCTTCTTCTCCATGGTTTATGCCGACCATTGAATGAATGCCCGGCTTATACTACCGAATACTCACGAAGAAGGATACGTTTTAACTGCGATGAGACCAAGCCTCACCAGGAGGTCATATTTACGCCTTGCCTTGTAGGGCCTCTGATTACGTATATAGTTGAAAACAATTGATAACCCGGCCCAAAAAGGGAGCCATGGACCTAGACTGAATCATACAATTGGCCATTTCCCTGAGAGTCCTGTTCTTTCTCTCCGCCACACCATTCTGCTGAGGAGTGTAAGGAACTGTGTGCTGATGAAGAATACCATTCGCACTACAAAAATCCTGAAATGCCTGGTTGACATACTCCCCCCCATTATCTGTGCGTATTTGTCGAAGAGAAAAACCTGACTGCTTCTCCACAAATAATTTGAAGGTCTTGAAGTTGGTGAGGACTTCACTCTTGAGCTTCAGAAAGTAGACCCATGTCCGGCGGGAAAAATCATCAATGAATGTTAGCACATACTTGGCCCCTGAAAAAGAAGGAGTTGGGAAGGACATAAGATCACTATGGACCAACTCAAGGGGTGTGGTTGCACGTGTAGCGTGACCCTTAGGAAAAGGATCTTGATGTTGCTTGCCAAGAACACATCCTTGACAAACACCATCTGTGCAAGTGATCTTTGGAAGACCAACCACTAAGTTATGTGCTTTCATTTGCTGAAGATATCTATAATTCAAGTGCCCAAATCTCTCATGCCAAAGCTTGCTCATTGAATCAGCATGAGCAACAAAACATGAACCTGATGTAGACTCAAATCCATCAAATCGATACAAATGATTCTCATGATCAACTACTCCTGTTGCGACAACCTTCTCAGGATCTTGTAACTGTCTAATAGTCACATTTTGTGGAGAAAACTCAACTAACTTCCCATCTCCAGAATGACAAATCTGATATACGGAAAGAAGATTCGCTGAAATATCAGGAACAAGTAAAACATCCTCAATGCACCCATCTAGCATTTGAACGGAGCCTGTCCCCAAAACTGGAATCTGTGAAGAGTTCCCAACTGCAATCTGAGAAGTAGAAGTATGAACTATGGAATCAAGTAAATCTCGTGAATTTGTCATGTGATGTGAGGCACCTGAATCAAGAATCCAACTATCTGAAGGTGAATGCATAGCTCGTGCAGAAAGAGCTTGCCCTTTGCCCATGGAAGAAGGCTTAGCCACTGAAATATTGTGCTTCTTCATAGCTTCCTCTAAGGCCTCTAATCTCTTAAAGCAATGAGATGCATCATGTCCAGTTTTGCCACAAAATGAACAAGGATCTCCGTTCTTTTTCTTGGACTTGGAGGAAGAATCTCCAGAGGTAGAAGAAGAAGGAGATTGAGTGGACTTCTGATTGTTCTTCGGCTTCGGTTTGGAGGGATTCTCACTACCAGAAGATGATTCTGCTTTGGGCTTCTTCTTGTTCTTTCCTTTACCCTTGGATGTTTGAGCCATTAGAGCATGATTCTTAGAATTAGGTAAGGCATCCAACTGAATTAACTTGGCCTCCTCCCTAGTAAGACGCTCACAAAACAACTCAAATGTAGGCATTTTGTAATCTTTCCCCATTGCATCCATGGTTGAATAGAAAGTAGAAGAAAACACTTGATAAGGGCCCTTTAACTTAGACAGAATCAAGAAGATACATTCATCACTAGATACATCATGTCCACATCCTTTCAACTGTGACAAAATCATCTTGAATTGAGCAAGAAAATCCTGCATTGAAGGAAACGTATCTGGAGAGAGGGATTGAAGTTCTGCTTGAAGTTGCAAGGTTCTGAAATGATTTACTTTACCATACAATTCTTCAAGTTTGTCCCAAACATTCTTAGGTGTTTTGCACTCCGAAATATGAAACAACAGATTATCAGATACATGTAAGCCAATGAGCCCTTTTGCTTCATCCATTTTACATCTATGGACAAACTTTTCATAATCCCTTGTAAATTCAGGTTGTTCTGCATCTAACATTGGCCATAGACCCTTAGATTGTAACAACTGAGTCATTTTTAGCTTCCATGTATGATAATTATGTGGAGTGAGTGGTTCAATTTGCCTTAGATCCGCCATGATTCACCAAAAGAAAAGGACAATGTGGCACTTAAATTGTGCCTTTCACCCCCCCAGAATGTATTAAAAACTGATTTTGCAACCCCCCCAGCAAATTACAATGAACAATTTTTTGCAATTTTACAAGTGACAAGCTCAAATCAACCGTTTATAACACACGGTGATTTTTACAATTTTTCAGAAAAAATAGCTTGCAAAGCTGAAAACAGAGGTTACAAACAGATTCCTTGCGATTTTCTGATCAATTTCAAAAAAAAGTTTGCCAAATTTCGACTTCGTTGGCAAAAGTTACATCAAGAACAAGCAATAAATGCACTTGTACCTTCAAGCTGAAAAATCTGGCAAAAAATGACAAAATCTGGAAAATTCACCTGCACCACTGCGAAGTTCGTCGAACCAGCTTTCCGACGGTATATCGTTTGCGAAAAACCGACTCCGTGGTGAAAAGTTATACAAAAATGAAAAAAATGCCTATTTTAGGCACTTTGAAGGCTAACTGGGAGCAAAATTTGAGCCCTCGGGGGCTGGCTGGCGGTCGGCAATGTGACCACGGGCTGGGCGCTGAAAAAAAAAATTCGGCGGTTTGTGCTTTAACCGCTAGCGGTCTCGGGCTCTGGCTGGCGGTTCGCGGAGCAGTCGGCGGCGGTTACCGTGGCGGTTGGCGGGGGCGGCTTGTAGACCGCCCGTTGGCGGCTTCCGGCGAAGCGGTGGCGGTGGAGACGGCGGTTCACAGTTCCCGCGGTGGCCGGTGGCGGTGAAAACCGCTGGCGGCTTTTAAGCCGCTGCGGACTCCGCTCAATAACAGTCCGCAGACTGTTAAAAAACCGACCAACCAAAAAAAACAAAGCGATGCGCTTTTTGAAGCGCTTGAAAAATATTTTAATTTTTTTGAAATTTTTTTTAAAATAAACAATGCCGACCAGTAATATAATTTTTATGAAATTTTTTGAAAAAATTTTCTGACGACACGCGTACCTGCGCAGGGGGGCCGTACGGCCGCCTCTGCTAAAAAAATTTTGCCCCGAAGACAACTTTTGCCGAATATAGGAAAATTATATATCAAAAAAATCGGAAACAGCCACCCGGACGCAATGGAAGACTTATTTTTGGTTCAAAGTGCTCCTGTAAAAAGTTGTTCACCAGATCTGAGCTCGAAACCCTTCTTTGCCACAGCTGCAAATGGTGACGAAATTAAGTGAAACAAAAGCCAGATCTGACTTTTTCGAGCCTCCTGGACGCAATGGGACAGCCTAAAATGCTGCCACTATAGCCAAAAGCGCTGCAATCACCAGATCTCACCAAAAATGCAAGCATGCAATATAGGATACAAGAACTCAAAAAATGACAATAGAAATTGATGGAAACTCTCTAATAAAGAAATGGAAGGGGCTTGCCAGATTCAAAGCTCTGATACCATGTTGGAGTTGACAACCCAAGATCTTCAATCTGCAACGCCAAAGAACCTCCACAAGAGATAGAGAGAAGCAACAATGGAAGATGCTATTCCACCAAACAAGGATTGCAATATGATACAATATGATCAATGCAATACTATACAATGCTATATGCCATCTATTTAACAAATATGCTAGAGATGCCTTGCTTATAAAGGCAAGGATGAGAGATAGGATAAGACAAGATCATGACAAGTGTCTTAATCCTATCACATGAGACAACTAACTCATAACTACCTAGGAAAGTGGAAATTCTAGATAAGACAACTAATACTTATCTAGATATGACAACTAATATCCTAAGTAAACTTAACATGTGAATTAAGTCCCCTAAGTCCCTAGTAAAGGAATAAACTAGGTACAAGACTTATTCACACCAACATTACCAAATTTTAACTGGACATGAACTTGTAGCATGACAACCATTTTGTACAACTAAACCGATGCTTTGCTTAGGTGATAACACCATCACTAAGAAATGTCTATGGTATTTGGTGATTCTTACTTTTGTTGTTCTATTACTTAATAATTTGTTCATAACATCCAGATACATTCATGAAGGGGTATATTTCATGAAAAAGAATAGATATGTTGGAGTGGACAATGAGTTACAAGCAAGGAATGCCATGATTTGAGGACTAAGTAGTCAAACAACAGTGACCTTCAAGATATATGAAAAATAGTGAAGAAAATTTGATCAAAGAAAAAAAAAGAAATGACCTTACAGTATATAAAGATACATATGAGACAATGATTTATAGTGCATAAATTCAAAAGCACAAATGCTGATAACAGTAATATCACTATTAAAAAGAATGTGAAGACAACAAAGGATGTGAGCAACATGTAATGCCATAATAGTGGGGATATAATGAGGAAATGCTTCTATTGCAATGGGGAATCACTATATTGATGCCTTGAGCATTGACAAAAAATAGTGATCAATCATCAAGGATTGTATACTGCTGCTATAAACAGTGAAGGAATAGAGAGCAAAAGATCATAAGAGTGAGGAAACGAGTGCCACAGTGGGTGAAAGATCCAAGAAATGAAGACAACAATGAGAAATACTTTCATGGCAGTGGGTAGTCAATGCCAAAGCAGTTCACAAGGCAATGGTATACAATAATGTTACAAAATAGGGCTAAAGATAATGCCATATGTAGGGAAGACAATGCTATTTTAGTTAAAAAGTGTAAAAGAAAACATAGAGACAATGTTTAACAATGCTTCAATGATGGATTTTATAAAGGATGCTAGAACAATGACAGTGATAAAGAACATATATTACATACAACATTTATATATGAAAACATATTCATATTGCATTCATATATGAAAACATATTCAGATTGCATCCTCATTTTTATATGAAAACATATTCATATTGCATTCATATAGCAACTTTGTTCAACATTAAAGCTTTGTAATAGGTATTAGTCTAAAGGTCTGTGTCCTTAAAACATAAAAGTCTTAAAACAACATAAAGTCTTACATAAAAGGTCATAAAACGGGGCTCATCAATAATCATTTGCATTTCCAGCAAGATCAAAATCTTGATCACTCGTGTTTGCATCTACTTGATTTTCTTCATCATCCTCATTTGTGACATGCAATACATCATCTCTCCCAATTTCTTCATTGGTAATCAAAATATGTTCTTCAAACAGTCCCTCATTGTCTTCATCCACTTCTTCGAATGTTTCTTGTAAATTAACATATTTCCCATTAGGCATTACATCAACAACTTCCATGAATTTTCGTCTTGAATGAGACTCTGTTTAAATGACATATGACCAACCTGGGCTTCTTACATCATCAATTAGAAATGATTGGTTAATTTGAAGAGGGGAAACATACAGCTCATCTGTCTCTGATAAAAATTATCGTGTATTTGCACGTACAAATCCATACTCATCAAATTGTACCACGGATGGTCAGATCCACTTACATTTTAATAATATAGGACTATTTTCACCAAAATCCATTTGAATAATTTCTTGGATGAATCCAACATAAAATTTCTACTCAATTTCATAAAGAAATTCAACACTAACAACACAGTCACAATTTGTCTTTCCTTTGTCTTTTTCTTCCACTCTTAAATGACTACCATAGGCCCACATTCCACTAAAACACATAGCCCATAAATGTGGAGGTCGTGAAAGCTCACTTTCCTTTGTTGTTATATCTTGACCTTCTTCTTTTGCATCATTGATTGCATTAGCAATCCATTCTTCAAATTTTGGAAAAGAATCAGCTCCAATCAAATCATGACGTATGTTCCTTTGAGGTCGATGTTGCATCCAAGTTTGATTCTCTTCTTCATATTTTCTACATAGAATAATGACGTACAAATAGTAATATTAATAATATAAATGTGTAAATGCAATTGAGTAAATAAATTATTGTGTAATTTTTTTTACCCATGCCACTTATCGAACGAAGATGTGTTTTGAAGAATAAAGGCATGTATTGCACTTCTTTCTTGATATGATAGCTTGAAGCGACATCCATTTCCTTCTAATACTTCACCTACAACTCTATCATCTTCGTCATCATCCCATACATGTCAATTGACATTTTTAAAATCCTTCATATATTCTGTGCAAAATCCCATGGCCTCTTGCATTGAATATCCCTCAGACATGCTGCCTTCTAGTTTTGCCCTAGTACGGACAATTTTTTTTCAAAACCTTCATATATTGTTCTATAGGATACATCCATCTCGTTCTTATTAGGCCACAATGCTCTAGTTCATATTCTAGATGTATTAAAAGATGCATAGAAATGTTAAAGATTGTTGGTGGAAATTCTCGTTCCAATAGACAAAGGACTTCAACAACCTCCTTCCTCAAACTATCAAAGTTTGAAGGATCTAATACATGTAAACTCATTCTCTTTAATATTGGGCCCAACCTTATAATTTCCAATCTTGGCCCCTTTTCCAAACTTGATATATTTACCACAATAGGTAAAATATTCTCGATTATGACATGATAGTCATGGGTCTTGAGGCCTCTTAAGCTATTAAAGTCAGTTTAGCTTCTGATGCTGCTACTTACATATCTAGTGGGAAAGTGAGTCTGATACATCAACTGTAAGAATTGTGCACATTGTTCCTTAGTCCAGACATAAGGAGCACTAGGTTTTCTATATTTTTCAACCCAAAGATTTTGACGAATCTTTATTTCTCGAAAGTCTTCACGTGATGAAATTGTATCAAGAGCACCAAAAAGAGTTTCTATAATAACATAAGCTATATTTTCTCAGTATGCATAAAGTCAACAGTAAGCCTAATGGCTATATCCTTAAAGTATGGCAACTTATACAATATGCACAACCGTTTTACACTGCTTTCATTACATGGATCATATCTACTGCCAGAAATCCCATCATTTTCAATAAATGACATTCTTTTTTGTCCATTCTCAAGAATGTAATCACCTGTTATTAGCAATGGCACTTCATGATTCTCTTCTTGACCATTTCTAACATGTTTTTTGTCAACAATATGGATGATCCATTTTAAGGTAAGCATGATGTTCACAATAAATACACTTACGAAAAAATTCTTGAGTGCCTGAAAAAATCCCTAAAGTTGCAAGCAGGATATGCATGGTATCCATGATTAGAGAGACTAGAAAATGTTCCATATGCAAGAAGATTATGACTCGTAAACAATAAGGAAGCTCTTAAAGTGAATTTGATTGAATGACCATCCCTTTAAGATTGAATTGCTTCAATTCCTTTCCACAATTCCATTAGCTCATCATATAATGGCTCTAGATAAGCATCTATTGTATCTAAAGTCACACTTTTCTTTCTTGGTATAATCAATGATAACATTAAGAAAAATGGTTTAGTTGCTAACCATGGAGGCAAGTTATAATTTATTAGAAACACTGGCCAAATTGACCATTTAGTACTTTGATCTGAGAATGGGTTCACCCCATCTAGAGCCAAACCCAACCTTATATTACGAGGATCTTGAGAAGGCCATCTGTTATCAAATTCCATCCATGTCTCAGAATTAGGCACATGTCACTGTTTTCCATCAGTGCTCTTATTTTTGGCATGCCATTGCATAAGTTCAACAATGTCTCTACACCTATACATTCAGAGTAATCATGGGATTATAAAAAAATGGTGAAGAACCTTTCTAGGAACCACAGCTGATTTCAACCCTTGTCTATACCTCAGTTCATGATATTTCGGACATTCACTCTCATTTGCAAGATTTTTGCAAAATAATACACAACCATTCACACATGTGTGGATGTTTTCATACCCCAAGCTGGGCTTACTGATTTTCTTTTTACATTGACTTCATTTTGTTGGCAATGTGGAGTCAGCTGGTAACAATGAACTTAATAATGCCAATAACTATTCTACACTCTCATTTGTCCAACCATGCACCACTTGCAAGTTAAGAACTTGAAGGATTGTTGTCAAATGACTTAACTTGCAATTAGCATACAGAGGATTTAAAGCATCAAATTAGCATACATAGGATTTAAAGCATCATCTATTGACTTGGCCCAATCATCATTTAGACCCTCATTCAACATTCTATCAACTTCAAATCCTTCGTTAAACATTTATGCCTCTTCATCTATGTTTGGTGCCACTTCATCTATGTTTGTCGCCTCTTCATTTCTCACAGTCTGAAATTCTATCATATCTTCATAATAATTGTAAGCCCAAGGGCTTATACCACTATGCCCATATCTTAGCATATGTCAATAAATCATATTTATTTTTTTCACCTTTCCACCAAGACAATTTTTACATGGACATGGATATTTGTCAATGTCCCTCTCATCAGTTACTCTCTCACCATATGCATGATATTGATCTCTATTCAAGCTTTGACACTCATCCATCTATAATATTGTGCATTCCCATATTAATTTAGTTTCAGATTTAAAGAAAAAAACATAAAGCTAAAAATAGAGATGCCAAAACATTGTTTAAAGTAGTCACTTTTAGTACAAACCATAACAGAAAGAAGAGGATATAATCAGTCATTGTTCTAAGATCTCTCTTACATTCATTTGAAGTTTACCTACTAAGAATGGAATATGCCTATGTTTCCTATTAGCTTACTTTTGACAGTGAGGGTTTCAAATTACCTCTGAATTCGATGCAGAGGGCCTTACTGACTTCAAATTCGTTGCAGCAAACTATGAATTCCTTTCCCGACTTTTCAAATGTCAACAACAATCCAATTTCATTCCCATGCCAACGATTATACATTTTACAAGTTGTATGACTTATAAATATAGACAAGTTTGTTGGAGTATAGTTAACACTAAGAGTGGGGGGAGTGAATCAGTGTTAAAAAACAATTAACCCTTTTTATTTCTCTTAACAATTTTCAGATCATGAATGAACTTATGCAATATAAACCAACTGAACAGCTAATGAACAAACACATATAAGAGATTGACACAAAGATTTTCTTGAGTGGAAACCCTCCTTGGGAATAAAACCACTCGAACTTGGCCTCACTGGCCTTATCTAAAAATATTCTTTGTACAAAGCCTCACTGGTTGATTTGTCTCACTGACAATGGTGCTATCTCACTGATAGTCTTATAGTGCTATCTCACTAATAGTATTATAATGCTATCTCACTGATAGTCTTTTAAAATGTACAAATATGAATAATTGTAAACACAGAGTTGGTCTCTGTTTCAATAATTACATACTCTATTCTGCAATGACCTCAGAATCAGAGTCACAAAATTCCAATACTCAAAGCAATATTTATATATTGCCTTTCTAAAAGATATATTCTATTCTTTCCAAAACCTTTCATCCACTTGAAAATTAGCAAAATGAAACATTTTATACATTATCTGTTTCAAAACAGAATTAGGTAAAAACCTTTTTTCTGAAAAAATGAATCAATAACTTCCATGAGAAACTGAATTTGAAACTGCCCTTGCCAGATGTAAGAACACATCTTCTTACACAACACTCAATCATAATCCATCGAAACCCATCTTGCCAAGAAAGCATTAACGATAATCAATACAAAACTGCCATATAATCTGCAAAAAATGACACCCTTAATAAAGATGTATAACCACAGCCAAACACACAATAAACCCACAAAACATTTGAATAAACCTTTAATCTTCAACAACAGGCCCGACCAGGGTTCTTTAGCAAAGAAAACACTAGTATTTACAAACCTGACTTAAGGGTAAACATAGACTTGTTTACAAATCTACTTCTAAAACTATTAGGAAACCTGCGGGGTTAGAGAAAAAACTTATCAACCTCAAACCCGACACTAAAATATTTTACTGCTCAAATAAACATTCACATCTTTTGACAACCGTTCAATCTCAGAAACCACAAAATGCCTAGGTAAACACAACGAACCCCAATTACAAATAATTTGTATTATGAACACCAAAAACTAGATTTAATCCACATTGTTTCACATCGACACAAAGAAACAAAAATGAGAAAGAGTACACCTAGAGTTGGAAGAATACACCCAAAACATTCTTCAGTGTTTTTTTTTTTACTACAATTTCTTTTCCAGGCAACCGATACCTGAAACAGACTCTGCTTACTGCCATCGCCATGATTAGGGTAACAAACCCTAACAAATAAAATGAAACAAACACTGATGTCCATCAAAGCTTCATAGAAGCTCTCAAATTCGACATAATTATTTTTCATGTCCGGGAATTATGATGGGAAAGAATTCCCATTCAACCAAAATAATTACCACTGACAATGCAATGATTTTTTTTTTTGACTTTATAAAACATTATCATTGCAACCTTTTGTCACTTCATTTTGTTTTTGAGAAAACACAACTTGCCACCTATCAAATATTTCCTCACAATGATTCCAAGCTTTATTTGAAGATGCAATATGTTTCCTTTGACATGCATATACAACAAGCTGCACTTTGTTCCATATTGATACAAATGTCATGTAATCCAAGATGTATATGTAACTTTCCCTATTTGATGTTTTGATTCAAAGAAAAGACCATACGATGAAGTATGAGTGAATGTGATCACATTATAATCAAACCGAAATAGAATAATTCTCATATCCACATACATCATAGCATCTCAGGACTTTTGACACTAATGCAAAAAATGCCTTAGGGGTTAACAAACTACCCCTTTGGCATTGGTGTGAAATCCAAAAAACGACTGAAACAATATACATGTTTGCACAATTCACTGTTGATATCACACACTCCTATTTTGTCACATCAAAAGATGCCAAATACCAAAGAAATGATATATAATCAAGTCTCTAAAAAATGGAAAGCTATAAATGACAAATGAACCATCAAATGTCAAGGAACCAATATTGTAATCACTGAACAAGCAATCAACTGAAACAAATCTGTGCATGTACCACTGAACAATACTGCTCACTGCTAATCAAGGAAAATAACATATCCATAAGAATGAATCACTACAAGAATGTGCTGCATATTTCTCCCCCTTTTGACAACAATGCCAAAGGAGAGATCTGACTAAGATACTACAAGGAACTAAATTCTAAAATTTTGCAAGAGCAACTGAAAGCAAATATATGGTGCATAAAAATAACAGGTATAATCATGCATCAAAGATTTACTTTATGAAATCAACAATGCCACAAATTCCTTAGGGAGTAGTAATATGCATGAGATGCTCCCCCTAACTCCATAAAATGGAGTAGATCACTGAAGAGAACTGAGAGAATATAATCAAAATGTCATTACTACAGAAGCTTGTACCATAATCTCACAAACAAAACAAATTCCATTGTATTAATCAAAGAGCCATAAAAAAATCTTTGCAACAATCACAAGATACTGTAGAAAATCCATGTGAGTGCTATGAATGATACACAATATTGTCAATATGCACTGATTGTTACTTCCCAATTAAATTTTAGACCAACAATAATTCTAATAAAATCAATAAACTTGCATCATATAAATACTACACTGGCAAGATATCACTTGTACTCACCTGTACCATAAAAGAGTAAAGCAAGAATATCACTGATTCAAGTGTATTGTACAAAGATAGATTAGAATACCAATATACAAGAACCAAGTATCCATCAAATATGTGGCTTATCTAAACATTATAAGCACTGTCACATTCAAAAGTAGCACTGTTAGTTTGGTACAAGTAAAACCAAAAGATCATTGAGAAACCTTGTCATCCATTCTTGAAACTCAAATGTCCACTAGGATTACCATGCAATCCTTTCCACCTGAAGCCACCTGTTACCACGTCAAACTGCCATATAAAACCTCGACCAAATATAACTATACATGAAACATTTCCAATCAAAGCATATACCATTAGATCTTGTGCACTGTCTCAACCATTGCTTGGAAAAGATTCATGTCACTGTTAATCCTTCTAGAGCTGTCAAACTACAGTGTTATAAATATATACATGCTAAAATATAACTGTCAAAGCAACACAAGAATTGGATTATCACTGCAACATGCGTTGGTATGACTACCATCATCAACTCATTATGCCACTGTTCCAGACAAATACCACAGTCAAGAATTTTATTCACTACACTTGCAACATGAGCCCTGCAAACTATAGTCAATAACGTAAATGCTATCCAAATAAATCACATGAGTCAGCATGAAAAACCAAAGAGTAACCACTGTGTAAGATTCACTTTTACTCCTTACTGTACGTTCCTTTGCTATTACGATAGCCATGATAGTGTCTTGTGTGGCTACCTTGTATGATAGCTGTTTGATAACTACCCTTCACAATTACCTTGTAAGAGATTGTAAATTGCCTCTATTGTTATGGACTGTTATACATTGCTTGATTTTGTTACTTACTGATGTCTAGATTTATACCCACTATTACACACACTACCACTCTCAAAACATCATTGACAAAGCAATACTATCACCATACACACAGCCAACACTGTCATAATTCTTAGCATAATTATCTCAACAAACCTTTCTTGATTCATAAAAAAAATAGAACAACTAATATAACTACAGATTTTATAGCCTTCTTGGTTGATCCATGGGGTTTAAGTTATAATGCACTAATCAACTCCCCCTATCTTTATGTTGCCTTTTAAATGCTTAGTAATGATTCTTGTGCAACATGCACAAGATTTAGTCCTTCCTCTTCTTTTCCTTGCTTTCTTTTCCAAACTAGTATAGACTTTTTCTTTTTATAAGACAATTTATTAGGACTCTTTTTCTAATCATTTTTCTTTGCATACATCCAACATTCTCTTGCTAGGTGACCAAATTTATCACAGTTATAACATACATTATTATAGTCTTGATTTGACAAGCTGTAAACATCTTTATCCTTATTCCGACTAGGACCATTTCTTGCTTGAGTTCTACAATTTCTAGCTCTATGACCATAAGCATGCCAACAATAAAAATAACCATGAAATTGAGAGTAGTTGTACCTCATTGAATGGTGTTGTCTGATGTCACTTCTTTCTCTCCTTCTATTAAAGATCTGAACTTCTGTTTGATCTTCAGAAAAAGTAGCATGATAACTCAAGTCTATCTTTTTTCTAGGTGTCTTTCTTGCTTTGGAACACTCTCCTTCATAACCTAAGCATGTGGTGTCCTTATAGTGTTTTTGTTTGCTCATCATGTTATTTAAACATTCAGTGTTCTTTTCAAATTGAAGATTCTTGTGCAACTGAGAAGATGTCTTATCCAATTCCTTATTCAAGGAGACAATTTTTTATTCTAGTCTTAAACATTCATTAGTTTTGACTTCAAGATCAAATCTTGAAAAATCAACTACTCTTTTGGTTTCATCTATTTCTCTCTTTAGGCTAATAATTAGCTTGTTTGAATCTACAACTTTTGATCTCTTAAATCTAAAATCAAATTCCTTGCCTCTACAAGTTCTAAAGAAAATTTTGCAAGATCATAAAAGTACCTTTTTCTTGGAGTCTTCTTCTTGTTGAAGTTGGTCTCCCAATCTATGGTTTTCCTTTTTATGTTGCTTAATTATATCTAAATCACACAGGAGCTCACCTTCCAAATCAACCTCACTTTCATGTTCATCATATTCCTATTCAGAGTTAACTTCACCCAAAAAATGATCTTCTTCACTAATTTCTTGGCCATTTGAATGTTCATTAGTAATCTCTATAGACTTGGACTCAGTTTGATTTTATTTAGAACTATGAATATCTGAACCATCATCACTTTTAGATGAGTCACAACTTGTTTCAGCCTTCAAAGATATCTCCTCTTGCAACTCACTATTTTGATTCATTTCAATCAGTCTGTCCCAAACTTCCTTTGCATCCTTGCAATGCTTAACCTTAGCAATACTTTCATTTGGAAAGCTACTAAAAATAACATCTATAGCCCTAGTATTGAATTCAAGAGATTTTTCCTCCTCATGTGTGGAAGGAGATGACACAGATACATTGCAACCTCTCTCTACTGCTGCCCACACATGGAACCCTAAGGAAGACAAATATGTCTCCATTCTACGTTTCCAAAAAATAAAGTTGGTACCTTCAAACTGAGATGTTCTAAATGTAGGATACTCCATCATTTCTGAGTTATTTTTTATGGTCTCTTCATTACTTCTCATATTAAGTTCAGGAAGAGCTTGATAGTTAGTATTTTGCTGTGAACTTCTTTTTCTATTATTCCTTCTACTTTTTTCCATTAGTACTCCTAAGCAGAATCCCCTAGTTGACTCAACAAGATGATTTGGCTCTGATACCAATTGTTGGAGTACAATTAACATTGAGAGGGGGGGTGAATTAGTGTTAAAAAACAATCAACCCTTTTTATTTATTTTAACAAATTTCAGATCATGAATGAACTTGTGCAATATAAACCAACTGAACAGATAATGAACAAACACATCTAAGAGATTGACACAAAGATTGTCTTGAGTGGAAACCCTCCTAGGGAATAAAACCACTCGAACTTGGCCTCACTGGCCTTATCTGAAAATATTATTTGTACAAAGCCTCACTCGCTGATTGGTCTTACTAACAATGCTGCTATCTCACTGATAGTCTTATAGTGTTATCTCACTGATAGTCTTATAATGCTATCTCACTGATAGTCTTTTAAAATGTACAAATATGAAAGAATTGTAAACACAGAGTTGGTCTCTATTTCAATAATTACATACTCTGTTCTGCAATGACCTCAGAATCAGAGTCACAAAATTCCAATACTAAAAATAATATATATTGCCTTTCTGAAAGATATATTATGTTCTTTCCAAAACCTCTCATCCACTTGAAAATGAGCACAATGAAACATTTTATACATTCTCTGTTTCAAAACAGAATTAGGTAAAAACCTTTTTTTTTAAAAAACTGTATCAATAACTTCCATGAGAAACCAAATTTGAAATTTCCCTTGCCAGATGTAAGAACACATCTTCTTACACAAAACTCAATCATAATCCATCAAAACCCATCTTTCCAAGAAATAATTAAGGATAATCAATACAAAACTGCCATATAATTTGCAAAAATTGACACCCTTAATAAATATGTATAACCACAACCAAACACACAATAAACCCACAAAATATTTGAATAAACCTTTAATCTTCAATAGCAGGCCCGACTAGGGTTCTTTAGTAAAGAAAAAACTAGTATTTACAAACCTGACTTAAGAGTAAACATAAACTTGTTTACAAATCTACTTCTAAAACTGTCAAGAAACCCACGGGGTTAGAGAAAAACATTATCAACCTCAAACCCGACACTAAAATTTTGTACTGATCAAATAAACATTCACATCTTTTGACAACCGTTCAATCTCAGAAACCACAAAATGCCCAGGTAAACACAACGAACCCCAATTACAAATAATTTGTATTATGAACACCAAAAACCAGATTTAATCCACATTGTTTCACATTGACACAAAGAAACAAAAATGAGAAAGAGTACACCTGGGGTCAGAAGAATACACCCAAAAGATTCTTCACTGTTTTGTTTTTTACTGCAACTTCTTGTCCATGCAGCTGATACCTGAAAAGGACTCTGCTTACTATCGTCGCCATGATTAGGGTAACAAACCCTAATAAATAAAATGAAACAAACACCGATACCCGTCAAAGCTTGATAAAAGCTTTCAAATTTGACATAATGATTTTTCATGTCCAGGAATTATGATGGGAAAGAATTCCCATTCAACCAAAATAATTACCACCGACAATGCAATGAATTTTATTTTTGACTTTATAAAACATTATCATTGCAACCTTTTGTCACTTCATTTTTTTTTGAGAAAACACAACTTGCCACCTATCAAAGATTTCCTCACAATGATTCCAAGCCTTATTTGAAGATGCAATATGTTTCCTTTGAGATGCATGTACAACAAGCTACACTTTGTTATATATTGATACAAATGTCATGTAATCCAAGATGTATATGTAAGTTTCCCAATCTAATGTATTGATTCAGAGAAAATACCATACGATGAAGTATGCGTGAATGTGATCACATTATAATCAAACCGAAATAGAAGAATGCTCATATCCACATACATCATAGCATCTTAGGACTTTTGACACTAATGCCAAAAATTCCTTAGGGGTTAACAAAGTTATGTAAACCACTAGATAAATATCATTTAAAGGTTTGTCGTCTCTGACTTATAAATTTTTTTGAGTTGAGCTAATAGAAACTATTGTTTTTGGTTTGTTTTCATGGTTGTTACTCATGTAACTTGTACTTTCATATCCCTTTGAGCTGCTTTCTGTATTTCTTTCTTCTACATTGGCTGTGTTATGAAAGTAAAAGTTGAAAGTGCCCCTGCTGATAAGATTTGAGTCTTTAGTTGTTTACTTGTTTTTGTGATATTTGACTTTTGAGTCTTAATATATAAGTCCAGATGTTTATCTAGATTGATGTGGATCTTGCAAATTCCAGATACTTAAAGCCAAAAACATGATTGAGACTTGAAAGTGGATTGATCCACAAATAACATTATGGTGAGTGCTAGAATGTAATGTTCATTGTGGGTCATGAATGAGTGGAGGAGATACAAAATATCTTAATATACCAGTAACAATCATATATGGTGTTAATTAGTTAATGTAAATGTGACATAAAGATTTACTATATATAAGTGAGTTGAAGGCCAAGAGTATTTTTTTTTATTGTCAAAGAGGACAAACTTAACATAGCCATACACTCATAATTGATTTTGGATCACAAGTGTTTATGTTCAAAATCATCTCTTAGAATTACATGATATATATCTTCTACAAGTATTTTAGCACGCTGCAAGTATTTCTTGACAAGCTTATCTCTAGGTTCACCTAACTTAGAATTACATGCAAGATGCTACTATTTTTTTTTCCTTCGTGAGTTAGCTGTGTTCCTTTTTGTTCATAAGAAACATATTTATAATTAATGTGGGTTTGTTTGTTTTGATGTGCATCCATTTCAGGCTTGCAGTCAAATGGATTCCAGAGAGGTTGTGTTTGGTGGAGGCTCATCAGGTAATATTTTGGAGTAATTCTTTAATTGGAAAACATATCCTTATTTTCTATAATTTTATTCTATTTGGTAGAGTGGCTTTGGGGATAAGGATTTTAAATGTTTACACAACTCTATCAAGAAGTCATGCTTTCTTTATAAGAGTGGCTCCAAAATTTACTTCCAAATTACCATTAGAAATCCCCTGAAAACTGTGGTTATAGGAGGGTGTGGGAGGTGTGCTTAGTGAATGTGATGTATATGTTGTACAGAAAAAAACTGAGTTGGTTCGTGCATAAGTACTTTGGACAATTCGACTAACTAGATATGCATGCATTAGCAGTTTCAAGTGTAGCAGAGTCTATTCAATCATGGGAAATGTTAGGAGATTCATTTTTTCTCTCTAACAAAGAGTTTTTTCAACCATTTCAAATTTGCAACTAGCTTGAAATGGTATCTTCATTATTGAAGAGCTAGCATTCATCTTGTCATAATTCTTTAGTAGAACTGGAGTAACATGGGGATACTATAAAGAAGATTATAAATTAAAGGATTAACATTGATCTGGTCAAGCTAGGTAATGAACACCATATATATGTGGTATTTGTCTTCTTGGAGACAACAAGCTTTATTCAATTATCCATTATTGATTCTTAATCTCTCTTATTTTTTTGTATGATCTATGCATGTTATTTTTCATTGTGCTAGTTGTTACAACTGAAAAATTTCACATTTTTCACTAGCCTCCACCCACCAATCCTCCACATTCCACATAAATTCATCACATTTTAATTTTATGATCAACACAAATTGTTGAAATTTGTGTGACAAGATCCATTTTGTATCCCACATTTCCAAATTTTCACAACCATAAATAAGTTTGATACTCCATAATTTTTCCTAAGTAAAAATTAGCACTATCGGCCTAACAATGCATCATCGGCGGAACCCCCATCATAGGCTCACCGATGGCCTGATGAAATTAGTTCATAACCTAGTATCGGTGTAACAACACCCTATCGGGCTAACTCCTAAGGCGTTCCCCCCGATAGACCAATAGAGTCATCAAAAGTAAGCACATCATTGTAACACATGAACATCGGTGGAAAGAATGTCTACATTCCCCTAATGACCCGATATGATCATAAATTATCAATAATTATTATATATCAGGGAAATTAATGTGTATCAAGATAATATATTTTGGCATCCCACCAATAGACTGAAGGAAAATTGTTCATCAGTGGAGAGTGATGCAGAGGTGGTGGAGACCCGGGAAACAAATTGACACAACTTCTCTCAAATATGCCACTTTGACATCAATCCCCAAACACACAATAGGGCAACTCAACTACCCAACACAATCTGATTATACAAAGACCTATCTCAACATATTTTAGGCATCTACTCAGACCCAATACAATATTCCAATTAGATTCTTCAAGGTTCATTAGGCCAACACCTAGTTTCACTAAACTACCCTGCTCAAAAGGCTATAAGTACTAGCCCTCTTTTCCAAACAAAGTATCCTCAGATCCTCTTGTTTCTACAAAAACTCTTTGGATAGAGTTGTGTTATGATGCAAAACCACCAATTCACTCTTCAAAACTCAGACAACTAACCTCTAGACTGTAAGTTCACCAAACCCTCCTTTTACATGTAAAATCCTAGGGTTTTCAACATTTCACCCTCACAAGGCCTTCCAAGCCCAACCAAAACATCAAACTACTTGTTTAGGGTCTGCACAAGCATTTCACAACATTCCCAGGTCATTTCCATCAATGACTCACAAAAACCACCCTTGAACCCGCCATTTTTCATGTAAAATCATTGTTACCAGCCCTTAGAACACTACTCCATGAAAAAACCATGACTCCACAGCCTGCCCAACCATTTGAACACACAAACAAACATTAAATATTCCATCCCACCAAAAAATAGAGTTTTACACTAGGTGGGATGACTGGTTTTTCATTTTCTTCCTCAAACTGTGCTTTCACTACCCCAACAGACAGTTTTCAGAAAAAAATGAGATTTCTTTCCCAAAACCCAATGGAAAACACTCAAATTTGTTCCAAATGAGACTTAACACATGCTTCTATACAAATACAAGAATTCTAATTCATCACCTTGACTGTACGGGCCGTAGAGAAGAGAAGAAGTTCTGGAAATTAGGAAAAACTATGATGTAGCAGCAAAATGCACGTTGTTTCTCTTATGAAATGCTTCAAAAATCATTGAAAAAATCTTGGTTCAAGCCTTTTATGGATTTAAATACATTTTTGCATCAACATCCAACTGCCTAACTCCTAATTACCCCTAGAACTATGTTTTGACAACTTAATTGTGCACTTAATAGTATTATTGTGCAACCATTGACATTTAGGCCTTTATGACTCCCAATCACCTTGAATTCAATCCCATGACACCAAAAATACCTCACTCTTTCCCACCTACCTACAAATTCTAATGTTTTTTCCTCCAAGGCTTATAATTTCAAATTTGATACATGAGTGCACTTGTGCACATTTGACCATCAAAACACCAAAACCCCTAAATACATGAAAGAGTGGTCTTTTTAGACCTTATTTTCACTACCTACTAAGATAAAAAACTTGAAACTTCAAGATTCACCTAAAGTCCCTCAGGACAGACTGCTACCAAAATGAACTTTGTAACATGGTTGTAGGTGCCCCTTCACCAGAGAGGGTGGCTATCGGTGGAATAAGGATTGCAGTCTTGCCGATACAACGATGATGATTGATTGCTAAATGATGTGACATCTCAAGGAATCATCCATATATTTAAAAATAAATGCTTCCCCCCGATGACAAGACTGAAATGGGTGGTGTATTTATGAGCCAAAGTTGAAGTGAATTATATCACAAGTTGATCGCATAATTGTTGCATAGTCTGGAAGATTTTGCTGAGGACAAAAGTAGAAAGGAAAATCTAGGATTTCTCATGTAGCAGTAACCAGTGGAGGTGAGACCCAAGTAATTACACCAATCCTGGTTGAGAAGTATTTTTCAAAGGATTAAGAATTCAAACAATGGGGGAAAATGCAGAAAAACCCAAAGCTAAGAAACAAAAAATTGAGAAGACTCTTGAATCAAGATCTGATAGATCAATGCCCTAGGTTGGGGCCAAGACCTAGGAGGGTTGCTCAAATGAATCCTTCAATGGATAGATTATTAGATAAACATAAGGCTTGGGGGATATTTGGACACCACGACGCGGGTATGAGCTTTTCATGTATCATTACAGGAAACAATTTAGGTTTCAACCAGTCTGCAACTCGTGGAGGTTGAGCTTGGGAAGACTCATGGTGCCCAATGTGTTCGTAAATGTAGAATTAATTAAAGCTTTGACTAGCAGATATGACCCCAAGAGGAGAACTATCCAAGCACATAATGGGGTTGATATGCTTGTTATTTCTAAGGATTTAATTTCTAATGTGTTTCAGTTGGAGTGTCCTATAAACTTACCATTCATGATTAGAGATCTCTTGACAGAGTATCACCATATGGATACCGACTATAAATGATGGAAACTACACTTGCATAGGCCTAAGAATGAAGGAGGCTAACTCAGGAGGTTTTCGAGTAATGAAAACCCTCCTTTTCATGAGGACTTGTTTGAAGAATATTTCGGATACACTTTTTATTCAACTGGTCAGGTCTTTGGGGTAGAGGTCCCACCCCTCATGTCTATTGCCCCAATGGTCTTAGCTACAGACAAACAAATCAATGATGCCAGGTCACTCAATTATGCTAGATACTTGGCCAATGACCTAAAGTGAGAGCTTGAAAAGATTAAAAACAACAATGAATATATTCATTTGAAACATTATTCTCTATTCATGCATTTTCTCATGCATGAGGGACATGTTAGAAGGGTGTAGAGTCAAGAATTAAGAATAAAAGATACAGATGAAAATGGGAACCTCAAACCTGTACATATGAGGACTTCACTGTGCTATAGTCGATTTGGTAGATCTCATTATCTTTATTTTGAGGAGTTTTTTGTGAAACCATTAATGGAGTGGTTGGGATATCCACGTGATTATAACTTATCTCCAGAAGTGCAAAAGTTTCTAAGACCAAAGGAAAATGACCCAAGGAAAAAGGTGGCTCATAACTGGGGAGACTGGTATGCTTTTTCTGACTGCACAGTGATTAGGGTTTATGGGTTTGAAGGAACTGCACACTTGTTGCCACGAGTAGTTCCTGATAGAATTTCCTACTTAAAAATATTGAGGCAATTGGCAAAATCTGATTCCAAAAACCTCAAAGGACACAACAAACAATCGATCATGCCCAGTACCTTATGTTTTGGAGACTTTACAATGGTTGCAAATGAGGGATATGAGGAAATTGATGCTAAATTAGCACAATATAACCTCCCTCTAGGTAACAAAAGGAAATTTTTTGATTCAGAAGGTTTTATTCACAAAGCAAGGCTATCACAAGTGTTATCAGGATATGAGCATGTACTCTTAGTTGAAGATGTAATAAAAAACCATGATGAATCCTCTACCACTAAAATAATGACTGCATATAATAGGGTTATGCTTGCAGAGGAATGGAAAAGAAGAAATGTCTCATCTTATTCGAAAGCATTTGGTGAAATACAGGATCCTCTAGCAAGGATTGAGCAACTCATTGCTCATATGGATGAAGTGGTAAAGAATTTTCCTTCATTTGTCTTTGATGCCCCTCATGCAACCTATTTAGGAGTGCAGGCTAAAGATATAGAGCCCTTAGATTATATCCCTTCACAGCCAACTCCTGATGTGAGTTTTTATATAGATACTGATATGAGTGAAGAAGAGGAGAGTGATGAAGAAAGTGATGAGGAGGAAGAGAAAGTACAACAAATAAGTGCTCATGTAATTGTACGGTATGAGCCTCCTCAGGAACATAATGTTGTAATATTTGAAGCATCAGATGAATTATCAGATGATGTTAGGGTCAAGGCTGTACAATTCATTTTTGAGGGAGATTTTGGTAAGTCTCCCAAGTTTAAACAATTTGTTTACGAATATAAAGGAAAGAAAATGAGATAAAAGATGCAGGATGCCAATCCTAAATGAGAAGGTGTTGTTTTGGAAGAATTGAAAAAAAGAAATAGACAAAGAGATGGAGTCCATCACTCCTGAGAGAGGGAGAGAGTTACTCCAAGAAGCTCGAGTATTTCTTTTTCCCGGATGGGATATAAGCTCTACAATTGTGTTTGATAGTTTCAGAAAGAGAGGAGATAAAAAAATGAATTTAACAATCCAGATGAGGCCACCTTGCTTATTTGGTCACTGTGCCCCCATGAAAAAAGACCAGTTGTGATTGATAATACAAACCAAATGTTTGGACATCTCTTGGTTCAAAGAGTAGGGGATACCAACCCCATGGAGACAAGAGAGTTGAATGTCAATGTGGAAAAGTTCACCAAGGCGCATATTGATAAGCTGGTTAAAGAAAATGATAGGTTGAAGAAGGAATTAGCACATCAAAGAGAAAGATCAGCTTCCTCTTCCACACCAGAATTGTATTCCCCATGGCTTGAGAAAGATAAGAGAGTATTGGATACAATGGCTGATACAACTTATTGGAAGTAGTGCCACTTGAAATCTCAGAAAAAATGTAAAGAATTGGAGAAGGAATTCAAAACCATCAAGTAGAATACTGCATCTGAAATGATCAAGGGAGATTCAATAAGACGATGAAAGGTGCAGATGAATATTGGAGGCAATTTAAACAAGTACTCTCAACAATAGAGGAGAACGAATGATTACAGGGGAAAATAATAAAAAAGAGACAAGAGCTTCAAGACAAGCAAATCCTGAAAGGACAGACAATGCAGACACAAGAAATTGGTAGAAGCACACAATGGATATCATAATAGGCTCGTCGAGGATTTCGAGTGCTTCAATTCAACTTTGAAACTCTATGATGATATGGGAAATCCTCGAGAATATGATGATTGGAAGGAATATTTTAATGCGAT
>VDFB02152570.1:0-26472 GCA_007258455.2 Sequoia sempervirens
TAAAACTAAATTTGTGTCTTGATAAATCAACTATGATCAATCCACTTCACATCACCCTTCTACATTAGTAAGATAAATTATACTTATTTATTTATTTAATTGTTCTAATTTACCTTCCAACATTAGTTAAATATTCTTAATTTTATAATTAATTATTTTAATTTACCTTCCAATATTAATTATATAATTTTAATTAATTAATATAATCCTTATTCTAATAATAATTAAATAAATTATAATTATTTATTTAGTTAATCAATCATTCTTCTAATGTTTGATCTTAAATAAATAAATTTAAAATTTATTTACTTAAGCTCATCATGTCCATTCCTAAAAATTAATTAATAAAATCCATTTAATTATACTTTTTCCCTCACATCATTAGCACACTAAAACTAATTATTCAATCTAACTAATCATTTGCATAAGCTAAAGCATGATTAATCAAGATAAATATTGTCCAATTTCTTAAAATACATGTGTTGAAAAAATAATTTTATAGGCACAATTGTTCTATACTCCCCACTTCTCCAAAAAAATTCTCATAAAATCTCATTAATACATTTCTACAAGAAAATCTTGATCCTTCACATAAATCTAAAAATCAAATTTTTGGTCCTCCAAAAAGGTCCTTTTTGATCCTCACCCTCCATTTTATCTCAATAATATTTTATCCATTAAATCCCCTTTAATCATGAAGCTCCCATTGTACACCAATGTAATGTGTCAATTCGAGGCCTCTCATGACTGAATCTCTTAATCAAATCCCAACCCATGATCTCAAAATTTAATCCTTTCCATTGATCAACCATCTCAAAATTTATAAATATAACCCCTTTAGGCTATTTTCATACAATTCATGAATGAATGAAAGGGTATGTTGTTAGAGTGAGCATCAACATTCCTTCAATTCCACATCTAAAATATTGAAAAAATCTACACTCATAGTGTGCATGCAATAAGAGAATTTGAGAGGCTTGATATGATTATTTAATATTCAGGTGCAATTTATTCTTAAGCTCAAAAGGAGGTGTCTTTCTATTATGGAAAAGGTGTATTTAAAATCATTTTGGACCTTGTGTCTTTCAATTTCTATTTTTTACCAATAGATTTCAAAACTCATTTAAATATGTAAATCAAAAATCTTAGTACATTAAAATTCCAATGTTTACACTGTTCCCAAGTCACAATCTTCCAACTTCCACCACCCCATGTGAACGAGATATTGGAAGTGACTATTAGAAATTAACAGAGACAAAAGGTGATGTTGCAAATGCATGGAATGCTTTTATTATTGCTCAAGGGTTATACATCTTTAAAATGCTCACAAATGCAAAGAGACAAGGCATTCCACACATCAAAGCATTTGAAGCACTCATTCCTTGAGACTACATGTTATTCGTCTGAAGTTTTGATAGACAAGATTAATGCTAACCCTAGTGGTTTATGAACTCCACTCACATCCTAAACAATCACAAAAAAGTTTTCTAAAGAATGAAGAATTGGTTAGACATAGTAAGGACTTGATGTTGCATAAAAACATAGTGATAAAATTGTGAAAATAGTGTGCTTCATGAAGGTTTGTTTGGTTTTGAAGACCTTAATTTGGACTTGGTGGTGCTGTCCCTAAACCATCCAACCACAGCCCCTCAACTCCACAGAAAGCTCCACACCTAGACCCCAACCCACAACCATCCAACCACTATCCCACAGCCATCACCAAATCTAGGCCCTTGGTCCCCCTGTCCCTGCATCCCCTCATCTAGAGACTTGGTGGAACAGAGGTAATAACATCATATGTTTTAGCCTTTTATGTTATTCAATTAAGCATAGTACTTGCAGGAATCAAAGTGCAAAAGAAAAAGAATCATGTTGGTGAAACTACGAATGGAATATCCATAGAGTTTATTGATCAGCACCTGCAGTTAAAAGCAACATAGATTTCAAAAATCATTAGTATGTAAATTAGAATTCTTATTAGATTACAATTTCAATGTTTAAGAATGAAATAGATAAAATGCTCATCAATAGACACTCTTCCCAGGTGAGAATCTTCCAAGTTCAACTACCCTATGTGAATGTGATATTGGAAGTGATTACTGGAAAGTAACAAAGACAAAAAGCAATGTTGCAAATGCATGGAATGCTTTTATTATTGCTCAAGGGTTATACACCTTTGAAATGCCCACAGATGCAAAGAGACAAGGCATGCCGCAAGTAAGAGCATTTGAGGCACCCATTCCTTGACACTGCATGTTATCGATCCAAAGTTTTGATAGCCAAGATTCGTTTTCTAAAAAGCCCACACATTAGGAATTAAACCTGCAGTGTGTTACTGTGAATCAAAAAGCACCGATCATTAACAAACAAAGAAAATATCCTCTGTTACCACGAGCTGCTATAGCACAATTATACTCAAATCTGGAACAATATAATAAGCTTCAAAAAATGGGAAATACTTAATTATGCGTACTAGTCGGAATAATTATAAAATTTCAAACAGCTATTTGTGAAGAATCTTAGATGAACATGATAAGCAGCAGAATACGCATGCTTACATTCAAGTTGAATCAAGAGCTTGTAGACCACTTAAACATGACTCGCAGATAGATGCAAGAATTCTATGTTGGCGATCTTTGAATTGCATAGCTAGATTTACATCCCAGTTGCAATCTTCACTGTATCGAGTTCATGATTCATAATAAACACAGAAAGCATTACATGCAAATGTATAATAGACAAAGAACTAGTAATGGATATGAAAGGATACATAAAACTGGAGCACCTTCCTAACCTCGTCAATTCATCAGGTTGGTCTATTGATTCCAACATAGGTTGCAAGACTGATAGGATACCTTCCAGTACAGCTTCTTCATTCTCCTTGCTTATCTGCCAGTCTTAAATTATCTTATTTATCGGACAAAAACCATTTCTAATCTAACATAAAGCAAAAATAACAAGAAAAGATGAAATCTCACAACAGCATATCTCAGATTTTGTTGTTGCAGTCTTAAGTCGTCCTCATCCAAGAAAGCAGTACGGAGGGCAGCTAGCAATCGGGAAGGCAAACCATATTTATTTTGTTTGCTCTTAGACAGCCATGTTCCACGAACCATGTGACAGATCTGATCACACCCATCACCAAGCGAGTGATTGTCTGGATCCAGCTGCTGGGGTAAGTCAAGATCTGAAATTGAAGCAGCTGTTGGTTAATAGATTGCCAGTTACAATAAAACCTTTTATCAAAAGTATTGTCTACTGCAAATAGGATTAGTAGGTTGTTTCAGAAAACTCTCTCCTTTCTCTGGGAAAATTTTAGCAGAACATAAAGAAAATCATTAAATCAGACACTGAATCAAAAAATGGTTCATTTTCTTTTCTTGTATGGCATGCAAAAACATTGTTAATAGAATATTGTAGATTCCAGAAAGGATGGAATGAGAAAACATGTTTGCAAAACACGAAAGATAGGGGTGGGAAGGGAGAGACAACAAAGTTGAAAAAGGTTGGAATATGCATAGAAATATCAATCAATGTACCTAGATCAATGAACCATCTGTCAAAATATCTATATACAATTGAGAAGGTATATTGATCAACAGGGAGAGGAGGCCTTTAGCAAATCACTATGACCATCACCCACTTCCTTCAGTTGGAATTGATGGACTGGCCAAACACAGAACCCCTGGAAGCAGCGTACAACCATGGACCAATCCACCTCTACTATTGATTACTGGAACAGCAAAATGAACAAAAACATCATGCAGAGGGAAACCTTTTGGAAAAACTCCAAAGCTCTTCCTGCTAATCAACTTCCAGACTGAAGCACTCATGGAGAATACAAAACTTGATATGCTCAAGGCAAAAGAATACCATCTGCTTTGGAAACAAGATAAGTTTTCCCATCTAATCATTATGTCATCTATATTATTACATATATGACTGGATTTTGCAAAAAGCAACATAGATGGATCAAAAAACTAGTTTCCTTAGAATAATTCACCAAAGGACAATAGAAAAACTGACTAGATAGTTGGAATTTTAAAATTATCAAAAAAGATAAAAAAAGATATGCAACCATCGCCATGAAAACCATATCAATTTTTTGCAAAGGCAGACTTGCTATCCTATTGATAGCCTGATAATTGATTTCGTTTGGTTAACTTCTGTAGTGTTGAGTTGAAAGGACCACTATGAACAACTGTAATGACATGCAGGCATTTTGACATAAATTGATGTTAAAGTTTGTAATTTTATAATTGGTTTAATTGGGAATGTTTGGGAATTGCTTGTTAATTTTTATGATCAGATTAGATAAGCAGAATTCAATTCAAAATCAGACACAATAACACAGCATATACCCTGGGAAAACCCTCTTCTTGAGGGAGAAAAACCCAGCAACTATATATCACTTATATATTGAATGATAAACAAAAGTCTCCTTTACAATGAGGCCTATAAATAGACCAAGAATGGCACCACAATCTGATGCACACACAGAACTAATATAAAGCTTCTTGATGATAACAAACGCAGCCTCCTCCAATGCTACGATCTTCCTTCTTCAATATATCGATCTGCCCTTGAAGTAAATCGCACTTGGAACATACAAACAATGTAATGAATTCGCACAAGAATGATAATCGAACTATGATGAATATCGAATGTGTCTAGCAATGAAAGAGCATCAATCATTTATACAAGAGGGAAGGAGAGGACATGATTCTTCAATACTTCTTGTCGGCCTTCACCAAAGATCATGTCTCCATAAAACATGAAGTTGGCCTCAAGGAAATCACAGCTCCACAAATTCGTATCTTCAAGATGTCAGCCATATTAGCAATAATTAAATATTAATTAATGTTTCATAATGAAGCGCCTCGTCATTAATTTATGTCTTTGCAATTTAAATAGCCATTAGGCTACCATTTAAACTGCCCTTCATGGATTGAACTGGGCTGGAAGTAGAAGCCCGACGCTGCCTTTAACATCAACATTGCTCTCATTTGCAAATATAGATTGCATAACACATGATTGGGTGAAATTGAAGAATAGAATGCTCTGAAAGAAATAGATCAAAAAGAAGAAGAAACAACACACTTAGATCTATTGATAAGAGGCTAAAATATAGAAAAGATGCAACAAACTCAACATAATTCATTGTATGGCATCTAATGTTCTAAACCCAAAGTGGCATAATGCTGAATTTACAAGATTAAGCATCCTTCCAATGATAGAGAAGTGATGAAGGAATATTTTTATTGTGGTGAAGAAAATCTTTAGGGGTGTGAAGGAAATATTTATTATGAAAAATGAGTCTGAGATTCTTCACATAAACAAAGTGAGCTTCACACTGTTGATGCTTTGTACTGAAGGTGTGATCAAGGGGGCCAATAGGTTTGTGACTTTGTCAATTCACAAGAACTGTCTAAGTTGCAGGCATCTGTTCCACAATTACACTAACAAGTAGCTAGCTCATCTTCTTTGCGAGAGGAATTGAACAACTCATGAGAAACAACTTTATACACTTGTAGAGGAATTGACCACTATCAAGGAAGGAAAATAACCCAGCATACATTCAACACACCCTTCCGCTTTAAAGGAAGTTGCAATAGCCAATTCAGAGATGATTCTGTATGTATGGATGAGGAAATTCAAACAGATGGTCTTCTCAAGTTACATCCAGTTATACAAACTGCAAATGAACCAGAGCATGTAAGCAATAAAAAATTTGAGGTATCTTGACAGACGACTTAGATGATGCATTTGAACAAAATAAATGATGGAGTAGACTGGTTTCTATTCGTGCTTCATAATGTAATTCTGAGCATCTTGGAATTCCAAATTCTTACCACATATCAATTAATAGTAGATAGAATGAAACTTATAAAATTTCAGAACATATATATCAATATGAATCCATCTTTGGTCCTTAAGAGTAAAGACTATTCTCTAGCATTTTTGTACCTGATGCATGCTTTTGATATTGATTCATTTTAATCATGGTACAATTGTCAACTATTCATATTTATTTGAAACTTTCAAATTAAATATGTATCATTATAAGACATAGCATACTCTGACATCTAGAGTTTTGAAAATGAAGTGCCCATACCCACACTTGTACCTGTGCCCACCCACATTAGCAATTATGGTTGCCTAAAATAACCTAGATTAGGGCTTGATTTGGTTTTTAGCAAAACAACTATTCAAACCACATTCGTAGTCCATGTTTACAATTTACAGTTGACATTTTTTAATGTTTTGCTATTGTTTACATCTATATAATGAGACAAATGTAGCCAGAATAAGCTCTCATTGCAGTGCAGATTGCACGTTGTTCTTGAGTGGGTCATTTAGGTTTGGAAACTAGAGATGAATGCTTGCCATCTAACTTAAATATTGTATCAATCTATATAGCATCTACCAGTAAGATAAACGTTATTCGTCTATTGATTGTTGACAGTTCCAATATAGTATTTTTGACCACTTGGACCCTGAGTCCATGAGTTGTGGACCCACTCACTTACATCAATTGATGTAATAACATTTGGTCTTAACACTTCTACTCTTGGATAGGTGTTAAAATGTTTAATTATGTTTTTGACAAATGTTTGATCCTACATGTTGAAAAAATGCCTGGTACACCTCTTGTTTCAGGTTCAAAGTGGTCTTGATTAGTGGTACACAACTCGCCGCAACTTGCCCAAACTCAGTGAGTCCTAAAGCAAGCAACGTGAAACAAGTCCCAGAGGCTTGTGACCTGGGTACTCAGCAAGTCTAATCAAACTTGCTGAATCCACCAAACTTGTTGAATCCGGCAAGTCCTATAGCTGAGTTTCAACCAATCAAGTATCAAATTTTTAGATAAAATGAATTAAAATTTGAAGACGCTCAAACTTAACAGTTTATGGCAGCAAACATAGTTAGGGCCTAATTATTACTCTATGGCTTCGACACTACCATTTTTTGAAGGGTTTGGAGAACTCTTGGAGCTTGGTTAAAAGCAATAAGTTATGAAAATTGGCATACACCATGAAGATTAGTGTGGTCTCAAAGATTTCAATTTGGGCTTGGTTTGTGGTTTAAAAGGCTGCCTCTAGACCCCATGAGGGGCACTGCCCCTCAACCCCATTGGGGGCTGCCATCCCCAAACCCCCTCTCTAGTTTTAAAAAAATAAAAACCCATCCAGATGGAAAAGCAATTTTTTTTACTCTTTCAACTCTTTGCTAAGTAAATCCCAAGTAATTGAATAAATTTATACTTTTGATTTGCTAAGTCAATCCCTATCCTAATTAACGCTCCTAAAGCAGTAGCAGCATTTGCAGACTTGTCTAAGATACAAGTGCAGGACTTCACATAGAGCTAGTGATGCTAGGCTGAGTAATCAAAGCTCCTCTCTACCATAGTTCATTACTCCATATTGTGATTTTTGTTTTGAATGCCATGGATATCATAATCCATGAATTTTTGTACACTTACAACACTTGAGAATATTTATATATTTAAAAATGTTGTTTCTTTCAATTCAAATCTGTTTTTCTTAGTTCTACTCATTTGATCAATGTATATTTGTTTATGTCATCAAAGTAGCTTCTAATTGATAAGTTTAATTTGTCATTAAACTTGATTTATCGAAGATTGCATGGTAAAAGCTTCAAATCCTTAAAAAAGTTTTATATTTCATGGTTTTCCAATTTGCCAAGTCTAAATGCTTAGTCTAAGTCCAAGTCAAAATCAGCTTGCTGTGTCCAAGTCTTGTAACTATGCTCCCAATCCTTAGGGGATCCATTTCAGAAAATCCCAAAAGATAAAGCTATCATTGGAACTTGGACATGCTCAGTTAGTCTATTTTCAGAAATGCTCCAAATATTGGGATGTCATTGTAGGCTGTAAATGTTACATCTATTTCCAAGTCAATTTCAGGAACACGCCCACGTTCCCAGGCTGTTTACAGTACATCTGCATACCCAAATGGATCAAACTCTGTAAATACTTGCAAAAAAAATTCTACTCCACCCTAACCTAAAACCCCACACCCTACCTTTAACCAAACCTCATGCAATGCTCAAAATTAAAATTTTTGCTTCATTAAGGCATTTTGTAGAAGTGGTTCAAGTCTTGTAAAAAATTGTCGTCAATGTTGATGATAAAAGCAGCTTCATACGATTCCTTCCAGCCTATCAAATTAAATGATAGTTTGCAACTATTTAATTTATATGTTGTCATATGAAGAGGCGCTTCACTTCATTTAATTGTTTATCATGTCTTGGCCGACTTGATAATTAAATTATTTAATTTGTAATTTATTCTCCTTGTGGCCGACCTTGTTCTTGAAGAGGTGCAACCTTTCCCAAGCAATGTATAAATACAAGATCATTTGTTCTCATTTGATAATCAAGCAAGTTCGAAGTCTTTTCTCTTCTCTCAAGTGCGAATTACCAAGAGCAGATTGTGAATCCATCAGCTGCAAGGTTGTAAGGTTATCAAGAGCAGATTGCGAACTCTTCAAGAGCAGATTTGAGTTGCAAGCAAGTGCAGATTGAAGGGCAGACTATTAGTGTGTGCTACAGCCATTGCTGGTGCTGTTTATTGGCCTTGTGTGTGGCCTCATTGTAAAGATACTTGTTGCCATTGCTCATATATATAAAAGTTATATTTGTTGCTAGGTTTTTCTCCCTCAAGAGGAGGGTTTTCCCAGGGTATCTGCTGTGTTAGTGTTTGATTTAGAATTAATTCTCTATGCATTAAATCTGATCATAAAACTAACATGGAATCAGAGCGGGTTTGAAGAAGATCGTGATCAGATTTGATACTACAGCGATACTCTATTCTCTTCGTCATAATTCTTTGTCTATCTCTACCTCAATCAAGATGGTGAACGGATTGAAGATCAAGGATAGACTCGAGGGAGCTTCCAACTATACTTCATGGAGATTTAGAATCATGCTCACATTGGAAGAGAATGATTCGGCTGAGTTTGCGGAGACCAAAGTTCCCGAACCAGAAGAAGAAGAAGAGAAGTTGCAATGGAGGAAGAAAGACATCAAGGCGAAGAAGTTGTTGGTTGATTCCGTCAAAGACCACATTGTCCCTATTGTTTCTAAGTTGAAAACTACAAGGGAGATGTTCAAGACATTGGAGGAGATGTACGAAATCAACAACACTAGCCGGGCTCTTGCGCTGAAGCAACAACTTCATCATGTGAAGATGGCGGAAGGAGAATCTATCATCGCTTACTTCATGAAGATTTCTAAATTGAGAGATCAGCTCTCTACCATTGGTCATTTTGTTGATGACAAGGATCTGACCATGCTTGCCCTCAATGGTCTTCCTTCATCTTGGGAGTCTTTCATTCAAGGAATCAGCACAAGATCTAAACTTCCCAAGTTTGATCGTTTGAGGGCGGATTGCATTCAAGAAGAGTCTAGGTTGGCTACAAGAGGTATTGGTCGAAGCCCTACAGATGAAGACATTTATGTTCTTTCCGCTCAATCCTCGAAGAAGAAAGGGAAAGATGGAAAGAAAGGATATTTCAAGAGGAATAGAGATAAAGGAGCTGATGGTGCTCCTGCATTCAAGAAGAAGTGGGACCTCTCTAAAGTCCAATGTTTTCGTTGTGACAAGTTTGTTCACTATGCAAAGAATTGCCCAACCAGGCCTAATCAGCATGCTTCATTTGCGGATGTGGATGAGATCTCCCCTCAGAAGGATTCTAGGGAATTTCTATTCTAAGTCATGGGAATTTCTATTCTAAGTCATGGGCCTGTGTTCAAGCCGTGAAGGTTGTGTGCTGATCTGTGAACATGAGCAGCGTGTCTTATTGTGTCCAGTATTTGCATCCATCAAGAGATAAGTATTTTTTGTTTGCTGAGTTATTTCATTTTTCTAGATCTTGTGTGATTAGTATAGAGAGATTATAATTTCTCTTGAATTGTGCTCTCTAGAATAAAGATCCTTTGAAGATTTCAAATTATTCATTGCGAGTTGTTTCATGCTAATTATGTAGATCTCTAAGTGTGACTTTGAGATGAAAAAGAGAATTGCATTTTCGTTGTGATAGGTTGATCACATCGATATCATTCTCTAATTCATGAACTGTGTTAGGGCCTTGACTCTTGGAGAGAGTTGGTTCTACTTGCTAACTGTATAATGCATTCAAGAAATTTGCAGTCGTTTAGATTGTTTTTTGTTGTGCTGAGTTTAGCACTCTCGAGAGGAGTAAAAGTTGGAAGAAAGAGTTATATCAAATTCAATAAAGATAAGTTTCTTTATTCCTTCATTATGATTCTTTGATATATTTCTTTTATAGGTTGATTTACTTATTCGTGTTTCAATATTGTTCATAAATTCTTATGTATTCATGCTATAACCTAAGATAGTAAACTTTGCATGATTCTAGCCTTGATATTTCTTTGGATAGTTATAAACAGTTAGTAATCTCTCTCTAAAATGCTTCCAGGACAGATCTAAGAGCAGAAGGTGTTGAGAGATTGCTTAGTGATGAAAAGCTTGAGGCATCTCATGAGGAAGTCATGCCGACCAAAGAAATGATCAAGAATGAAGTCACATCTTGCAGCCATGGGACTGAATTGGTGGCTAGAGGGAGTTCACTTCCAGAAGTCTTCCTTGCAATCTCTGAAGTAGGGGTCAAGAGGGAGTTTTGTAACTCACTGAGAAGAAGTGAAGATTACTGTATTGCAAAGCTAGGTGCTAAATCCTTAGAAGATCCCTTCAGCTGTTGAGATCAGAATTGCTCAAGACTGTCATCTAGATTTGTCATTGGTAGCTTCACAAACCTATTCAGAATGGTGAGATCTGGGATGAGGTTGAGGAGGACTATCTTGAACTCTCTACAATACCAGAGGTGTGCACTGGAAAACATTTATCTAAGTCAAAGTGTTGCAGGCAATCTTAGACGAAGAGGTCAGAAGGTTGATGCAAGTGCTTGAAGATTCAAAGGGAGCCTGCTAAGCCTGAAGAAGATGGTAATCTTGTTGCAGCAAACCATATCCTGAGATACTTGCGTGGCACAGTTGGATATGGATTGAGATATTCTTCAGGTTGGATCTGCTATGATATCTTGGTGCAGCAGGAAGCAATCATCTGTAGCATTGAGTACAGCCGAGGCAGAGTATATTGCGGCTTGTATGGCAGCTCGGGAAGCAATGTAGCTTTATAAGCTCCTTGCAGGATTATTTGGGCAATCAATAGAGCCTACTATCATTCATTGCGATAATCAGAGTTGCGTGAAGCTATCTGTCAATCTTGTGTTCCATGACAGAACCAAGCATGTTGAGATCAAGTACCACTATATTAGATATATGGTACTACAGAAGGCTATACAGTTGAGGTATATCAACACTGATGAGCAGATGGCAGACATTCTCACCAAGCCCCTCTCCAGAATCAAGTTTGTGTACTTTTGAGCTAAGCTTGGTATGGTGGAGAATCCAGCCTTAACTGAGAAAGAGTTTCAGCATCAGTGAGCTTGTTAATGAGTTCTTCTCTATGAGAGAAGTTCGAGGTGAAATCCCTTGTTAATACATTTCTCTTTGAGAGAGATTTGAGGTGCAAGCCCTTGTTAATGCATTTCTCTTTGAAAGAGATTTGAGGTGCAAGCCCTTGTTAATGCATCTCTCTTTGAGATTTGAGGTGAAAGCCCTTGTTTCCACCCTCTGTGAGAGTCATGGTGGATGTCATGTGTGTGACTCCATGACACATCTTGTACTTGTGTTTCACCCTCTAGGAGAGCCATGGTGAAAGTCATGTTGAGGTGACAACATCACGCAAGTGATGAACACTTGTACACACCATAGCATGGTTGTAGCCATTATGGTTGATATCGTATTGAGGCGATATCTAATATCACGATGAGGTGATATTCTTCTTTCACATTTGGTTGTAGCCAATGTGGTAGACATCACGTTGAAGTGATATGTCTTGTGCAGCTGGAAGTACTCTCCCTAGCTGAGAGGGAGTGTTGATGATAAAAGCAGCTTCGTACGATTCCTTCCAGCCTATCAAATTAAATGATAGTTTGCAACTATTTAATTTATATGTTGTCATGTGAAGAGGCGCTTCACTTCATTTAATTGTTTATCATGTCTTGGCCGACTTGATAATTAAATTATTTAATTTGTAATTTATTCTCCTTGTGGCCGACCTTGTTCTTGAAGAGGTGCGACCTTTCCCAAGCAATGTATAAATACAAGATCATTTGTTCTCATTTGATAATCAAGCAAGTTCGAAGTCTTTTCTCTTCTCTCAAGTGCGAATTACCAAGAGCAGATTGTGAATCCATCAGCTGCAAGGTTGTAAGGTTATCAAGAGCAGATTGTGAACTCTTCAAGAGCAGATTTGAGTTGCAAGCAAGTGCAGATTGAAGGGCAGACTATTAGTGTGTGCTACAGCCATTGCTGGTGCTGTTTATTGGCCTTGTGTGTGGCCTCATTGTAAAGATACTTGTTGCCATTGCTCATATATATAAGAGTTATATTTGTTGCTAGGTTTTTCTCCCTCAAGAGGAGGGTTTTCCCAAGGTATCTGCTGTGTTATTGTGTTTGATTTAGAATTAATTTTCTGTGCATTAAATCTGATCATAAAACTAACAGTCAAAAGTCAAAATTATTAAAACAACAAAAAATAAAAAATCTATTTTTAGAAATTTCTAAAAATAAAAATTAGGGTTTTTTTGGGTTTCTTGTCAAATGGATGCTGGCAAAATTTTCTAAAAATAGAATATTTGCATGGAGGGCTCAAACTGATTTTGATTGGTTGAAAATATGTCTCGATCAGGCTAGTCTAGTCAGAATCGTCAAAAAGCCAGTTTTTCTCTGGTGGGTCTATTTCGTTTTTTCAAAAGATAAATCAAGACCTCCAAGGTCATCAATGGAGGATGGCCAGTTGCCAGGTGACAAATTCAAAGTCTCAAATACTGCACAAATCGATTAATGGCGAAAGATGCTCAAAAAACGATGAACGGAGGAGGGGAATCTAAAAAAAGCAAAATTTGATTAATTCAAAGTCTAGAAAAGAAAGGCGCCTTATTTCAAGGAGGGTGCCTGGCAGTCAATGCCTTAGTCAATTTTTCAGTTTTCACAAATCATGCACGCACATCAATGAACACGGTCAACACATCAGCAAAGGTGGTCAACAAAGGTGGTGAACGGGAGACGAGAAAAGTTGAAAAACATGAAAAAATGAATAAGTATGGACGAAAAAGGCGCCTTTTTTCAAGGAAGGCGCCTAGGGTTTCATGCCTTAGAATTTTTTTTGTGTTTTTCAAAAAACGTGCAATTTGACCCTTCAACCCAATCCAAATCTAGTCAAATGGAGTCAAAAGCAGTTTTTAGGGTTTGAAAAGGAGGAGATCAACTCAGATATGTTCAGGCTCTTCAACGAATCCATCATCCAATTCACGGGATCTGTCGAACAACAGGAATTGCAGATCAAACAGAGGCATTTCACGCAAAACAAAGAAAGTCAAAGGAAAAGTTGAAAATTACAAAAATTTGTCTAAGTTTGGATGGTTTGGGCACCTTATTTCAAGGAGGGTGCCTTTACTGTCATGTCTTAGAATATTTTCCGTCCATTCAAAAATTGTCAAAACATCTCTGTCAACCCGATTCTAGATCTTGGAAAATCATTCAGCTGCAATAACGGAGCCTGGTATGGGGTATCATTCTTCTCAGATTTGATCAGACTTGCCAGAATGACTGACTTTCAATCTCTGTCTTTCACCAACTAGCGAGAAACGACGTTCGAACAGGGGTCACCAACTACACGCGAAACGAAGCCAAGTAAAAGTTGAAAATCTCATAAAAATGGCTAAGGCAAGGGAACTTGGGTGCCTTATTTCAAGGAGGGCGCCCAAGTGTTCAACACTTAGAAACTTTTTGACCCCCGCCATGTTCTCTTCTATTTCGGTCTTCATCAGCAGCTTCGAGGGTTTGCAAACACGATCAGATGATGTCAGATGCCGGAACGAAGTTGGGGATCACTTTAACAGTGGTCAAAGATGAGATTGCCATGGTCAAACAGAGATTATCAGTTGACAGTACCAATTTAATAGATCGTCAAAATCAGAAGCAAGCTTCAACGGAGGCAAAAGCAAGTGAAAATTTTTCTATTTCTAGTAAATTGGGCGCCTTATTTCAAGGAAGGCGCCCAAGTCATCTTTACTTAGAAATTTTAAAAAATGTATCCTCATATGCATGCTTTTTGACGCCCTATTTTTTAGGAGTTCTTTGTGTGATGCAAATGAAGTCAGATATTTTTGCATGATAGGCTCCAAAATTTTAGGGTTTTGCATGAAAACGCCTTTTACCTCCACATCCTATTTAAGAAAGCCTTTAGCATTTATTTTTCATAATTTACAGGTTGGCTTTCAGAGGAAGAAACATAAAATTTTCTTCACGTCAAGATTTGGAGGCTCAAACAAAGTGATTTTTCAGCATTCTTCGTGGATTCAAGATTGGCAAGCACAAAAGCATACTTTTTCATGGTCTATTTTTCTAGGGAATCACTTTCTAGAAACAGATGGTCAAAATTTTCAACTTTCATCAATCTAGGTCTACTTGCCTTCTACTCCTCTTGAAGATTGGAAAGTTTATTATTTTCAAGAGAATCTACTTTTTCATGCATGTTCAAGAAATCCTCATATTTTTCAAAATTTGACAATCTAGGTCTCTTCAAAACGAGATTGTCTACAAAACCCAAACCTCAGCTTTTTTTGAAAAATTTGCATGCTTGCCCCTATTTTTTAGGAGATCTTTCTTTTTTGGGGAAAACTCAAATTTTTTAAAATCTGATAATCTAGGTCTCTTCAGAATAAGATTATCTACAAAACCCAAACCTCAACTTTTTTCCGAAATTTTGCCTTTTCTGAAGAAAAATCAGCGATCTATTTTTAGCTCTTGTGCATAACTTGTCCAAACATAGACGTGTTTACAGTCAAAATTCAAGTTTTCAGACATGCAATACTCTCCAACAGAAATCAAGACCAAATCAGTGTTGCTCCATGATTTCCTATGAACATTCGAAACCAATTTGCATCATGTGCATCCAGTGTTTGATTTGCATGCTTTGGAAGGCACAAGAAACATTGCAGTCAAAATTCTTGATCATTCTGGTTTGCTTGCAGCAACTTCTATTCCCATCTCGGTGCAAAGCCTTGAATTCATAATTGCTTGAGTCAAGCATTACAATTCAACTTCACAAGAAATCATATCAGCAGATGGGCGTATTATTTGTAGCCTCAAGCTGGAAGATATTGAGAAGTGTTTTGCAATACCACCATGGATGGAAAACTTCATCATATCTATTGAAGAATGTGAAAGTGTGGTATGCACAAAAGGACAAATGTCGGAAAAGAATGGCTCAGAAGTGGCTGAAAGAGAAGCATAATACTTTGCCAAGGAATGTTGGGTGCAATGAGTTCAAGGAAGAATTTGGAGTCATGATTACTTTGCTCAACCGAGTCACAGGTCAAGCAGAGGCCAATAAATTCCACCCTTGGATGTTTTACATCATTTCCCAGATGGTTGATAGAGCAGAACACTACGACTGGCCAACATTGATCAGTGATTGTCTCCACCGTTAGATGACAAAGTTCTTCAAGGCCCATGAATTCCATATGATATACTACCTCATATATCTAATGGCCTTTCAAGGCAAGTTTAGAGGTTTGACTATTGTTGGAACCCTGGATGTTCAACATGTATATGATCATTACCCACAATTAAAGTTTTCTGAATCTGAACAACATTACAAGCAGGTGAATGGATTTGTTCCTGATGCATACAATGCAAGATCTTGATAATGAGTTGCATATACGGATTTCAATAGATCCTAGATTGGCAATGGCAAAGTGGGCTGATTGGTTAATCCAATTCCCCATGTTCTCCTACATAAGAGTATATGGCTTCTTAGGTGATCTAGTCATGCTTCCTAGATATCCAACAGACGAGATCGTGTTCATGGAGTTTCTAAGGCAAGTACACGAGGTGCACACGTTTTTGCGTAACAGACGCAAGCTTGCATTGAGTTTCCCATTTGAGATGAGCACATATAGATGCAGATCAGCAACTGATGCTAAGTTGATGAGCGATGAAATGTCAAGATTTGGTCTCAAGCTCTTCAAGGAGAGACATTCATACGATCCTCATGGTGTCTTTGCAGCCCATCTTGGTCAGAATCATGCACATGCGCCTACAATTGAAGATTTTTGGACCAATTATGCAGATGAGCTTGAAGTGCGTAAGCACAACTACCCTAGACTTACTCTTTGGTAGATGGAAAATATCTTATCAGAAGATGTGGAGGGTTTGTCAAATGATGATTGGGAAGTTCTACTTCCCATGTATGCTCGAGATCAAGTTGAGCAATGGCCACTTTCACAGGTTGTTGATTGGTTTGCCAAAGAGAGAACCTCAATTGAGGAAAGGACAAGCCGAGTTATCAAGAACAGTAGGATATTCCTAAACAGTAAGAAGACACAGAAGGTAGCTATTCCAGTTGCAGAGCCACCAGTAGTTCAGTCATCTCTACCCTCTTCTAAATCAAAACCGAGAACGAAAGCTATGAGCAATCCTCTAGAAGATACGAAGATCAGCAGAATGGCGAAGAGCTTAGAGGAAAAGGTGAATCAGCAAGAACAGTCAACAGATGCACCAGAAGTTCCAATTGAGTTAGCACCACAAGTTGAAGCCATGCCTTCATCTCCTATTCTTCCGTCATCGCCGAGGCCTTCTCCTATTCATATAGATTCAGAAGGCGATTCGCTAGTTCGCAACATCTCAACACCTATTAATCCATTCAGAGTTGGTGGAGCTGAAACCGATCCTCCCAGAGAAGTTAGTAGAGACTACTTGTCTTGGCTTGAGAACCTGCTGGGTAGGAAGAGGAGGAAGCCTTCTTATCAGTTGAACTTTGGAGAGCTTGATAGCATCTACCAAGACACAATAGAAAAGAAACTTAAGAAGCCAGTTCATATTGAGAAGAATTTTGAAGGCGAGATTATCCTTGAGTTTGCCACACCTCAAGAGGACAATAACATTGATGAGGTTGAAATTGATGACTTCAAGGTTGTCAAGGCCAATCTCGATAGAAGCACCCAGCATACTGATGTGAATCTCTTCGAGGTTGCAGCAGATAATCTAAAGGAACAAGTGCTCAAGGATGGAGAAGATAAGGAAGCCCTCATGGCTGAGATTTGACAACTGCGCCAATATGTTTCCAATCTCCTTTATGGTACTTCACAAGCCACCTTGTTGCTTCCGCAAATTCTAGAGTCACCTGTAGATCAACATCAGCTGAGTCAGTTGGTCATCTATGGTAAACATATGAGAGATTGGGTAGAAGAATTCATCACCAGGGGCAGATTTATACTTGCAGAGATGTACCAATTGAGGTATAACGCCCATGATCTTCGCTAAGGGATTCAGGAATTTGAACATAATATAACGAAAAGGAAACCAAGAGATGAGATCATTATTTCCGACTTGAGGACAGCTTATGATTCAATCATTACAGAAGAACACAAGAAGAAGCCTTTTGCCTAGAGAGAACAACACCTCTTCAAAGTAAAAACCTACGAAGGAATATCTGTAGAATTGGCTAGATATAGACAGAAGGTTGCTAATACTCTCAAGTTCGTAAGTATGTTTGTGTCACAGATCCCTTGTCAATATCGACATGAAGATGGCACTTACTTTGATCTCGGTGAAGTACAGACAAAGTTTCAAAACCTTGTCCATGGTAGTTTTAATGAACATCCTATTGCCTGCAAGATGAATCATGTTGCCACAATGTCAGCCAAATTTGATGAAGCAACTGAAAAGAGGAAAGAATTGATAAGTTTGATTGCAAATGGTGAAGAGATGTTGGAAAAACAGTACATCATTCTAGATAGTATCAGTGTTCCTAATGAAGAGGCAATTAATAGCTTTTTGGAGGATATGATTTCCCAAGCTATCAATGAGTGAACTACCAGTTGAAGCAGGCAAAGATTTTAAGGAATAGAACTCAAGTAAAGGCAGCAGTTGACTTGATGCCTTTTCCAAGTTAAACTGTTTGTTCTCATTCATGCATATCTATTCTTTGGAAATATCAATGTATAGTTGGAATTTTTTCAGTTAACTGATGTTGGCAGTTAGTTAGTTATTAGTTATCTTTTGTTTATTTATAGAAATAAAGCTTGCATGTTGGCAAGACTAGTTGTTAAAAACAAGGAGATTTTAAGGATCCCTACTCCTTGTTTGTGTATAAATAAGGGAAGCCTTGCCCATTTATTTTTAACCGTTGTTGTGATAACAAATTTGCTGAGCCTATTTTGCCTGCAACTTTGCCACTCAGTGTCTGTTCACTTTTGTTTCAAGTGTAATCTGGTTTGATCACATATAGTATGCTTATTTTGCTACAATTTGCTGTCCTAGAAGTGTTTTTACTTTTTGCTATTATAAAATTGAGGAAGGAAATATCATGCCTACCTTGCTCTGATCTACTGTCTCAAATCTATTTCAGCACTTTATCTTATGTATTGCTTTCGTAATCTTTATTTCAACTTACATCTAATAAGTACAATGAGTCTTCGGGTGTGTTCTAGAAGCAAGTTTACTTAGCTTTTGTGTCAAACCAATCATTCCTTGTTTACTTCTAATTCTCAGGCCCTGAATTTACTTGAGTTATTAGAAGCGTTCTTAGAATAGACTTAGTTGTAGTTTGGAGTTACGAAACCAGAGAAAACCTCAGCTGCAACGCAAAGTGTTTTATAACCTTGTGCTCTCAGCTGAGAAATAAAAAAGATTGGCAGTAGTTTAGTATTTCTTTTTTAAGCATAATCAGCGAAGAGGGAGCTTCCCCTCCTAATTTGAAGAGCAGTCTAACTGTGCACAGCTATCCGTTTCCAATCCGCATTCCAAAGGTGCAAATTGAAACGCCAACACCTTAGAACAGTCAAATTTCAAAAATAAAACAAAAATCGATTATTTTATTGATTCAACCTATCTCATTTCTGTTGCTTTAACAGCCTCAAGGCTCGGTAGTCAGTACTGCTGCTGCAACTACCTCACAAGTGCTCCCTCATTGTTGCCCCATTCATTGCAATATTTTATTGCAACAAAGACAGATGCAGTCTGCAAATTTGAAGTTCCAAATTGATTCTTGATCACCTCTCATAGAGAGAAATATGATAATTTGTTTGAGTAGCTCTTAACTATGATAGTATGGTGTATTTTGAACATATAATGACAATTTATAAACCTTTGAATATATTTTCATTCAGTTTTTTTTTTGGTTAAGGTTTTGGAACTTTTAAACAAAAAACATAGATAATATGTTCATTTTTATTATCTATATCAATGATTTTTGTACGGATGTGTAAATACTGTTTCTTATTGAGGATTCTGAGAAAGTTGAGATTCCCTATACCAGTGTCCTTGTAAGTTAGATCCTGCAAGGTCATTATATGCTTTCTTTTGATATTCTAGAGATAACATTTGATTCGTAGATTCTCTACTCCCTAGATTAGGCATCACATTGCATTTTTTTATTTTTTATTTTCTTTTTTTTATTAGACTGCAGGAATCGGTCGGGTATCCGTCCCCCTATAAACTACAGTGCACTTGGTAAACTTTTTTCACGTGACCGGTGGCGCTGGCGTGACAAGCCCTCCAGTACCACAGGTTTGGGGGGAGACTAGACCTCGTGACCTCTTGCCTGCAACAGGATGCTTTAGCCAATCGAGCTAGGCCCCCCGCCCCTCACATTGCAGTTTGAAACTTGATTGTTAAGTTAAATTAAAAAAATTCAACAGCTGGATTATTATGTTAAGTTAAACTATGATTGTTGGATTTTATTTTAAGATATGATCCTAATTCCAATTATTACAATTAAGGATGCAACTACCAAGATACAAAAAGTTAAGCACATATTTAATGTTAATGTTAATGTTGTTATGAAGCGTCGTGTCGGTTGGTTATCTAACCACCGCCGAACGTTATATGTAGTCGGTTGGGATAGTCGAGAAAGGATTATGAATGAGTTTTTGGTGCCGATGTTTATTGTCAATCACTGCTGATACTCTTGTATACATGATATTTCTGAGAATGAATAAGTTTCTGGAGTTCAAATATGATATCTTTCAGTTTACTGTTTTATCCTATGTTCTGCACATTACCAGTTTGCCAGTAGTACGTAAGATTTGAATCCCATTCCATAGGCAAACACTGGCGCGACACGCCCTCCAGTACCACAGGTTTGGGGGGAGACTAGACCTCGTGACCTCTTGCCTGCAACAAGATGCTTTAGCCAATCGAGCTAGGCCCCCCGCCCCTCACATTGCAGTTTGAAACTTGATTGTTAAGTTAAATTAAAAAAAATCAACAGCTGGATTATTATGTTAAGTTAAACTGTGATTGTTGGATTTTATTTTAAGATATGATCCTAATTCCAATTATTACAATTAAGGATGCAACTACCAAGATACAAAAAGTTAAGCACATATTTAATGTGTAAAGTTTTTATTTAAAACTATGTATGTCGAAGAGCGTCCTATCTAGCATCATCTATCACGAGCAACAAACACATTATAAAAGGGGCAAATCCAACCCAAGCACAAAAGGAAATACTACCAATGGGTATGGTGTCATAAAAGTTGTCTCCTCTTAGCAGAAAGCCATAAAAAGTGACTAGATGAGAACTAGTCAGAGATCCATAGCTCAGGAAACACTGCTGCCCAGATTTGCATGGGCGTGATATATACAACCTCAATGCATCTGATTTTGGATCTACTCTGCCGTAGTGCATGACATGTGGGTATAGCTGCAAGAATGATACCCTAAAGTCAGTAATAACAAATAAGACATTTTCATCTGAAGCAAATTCTAAAATAAATTGCAATAAATAACTCACTGAATGATTCAGAAGACCTGCCAAAGGCACCAAGCATGTTTTTAACTTGTTATCTGGAAAGGAAACCTTCATGCTATTTGAGTACCAAAGTTCACAAGCCCATAGAAAATGGTCCCATGTATAGAACTCTGGAGTGTTGTACCCAAACCAAATTTTTTGCTTCATTAAGGCATTTTGCATTTTAAAGTCTAAACCTTGCTAATATGTTGTGAAATACCGTTTTGGGCAATGTCAAGCATGGAGTTTTTGTCAATAGTTTGTCAGTCAAAGTCAGTTATATTGAACAGAACCTGAAGAAGAGACTCAAAATATAGATTTTCACGATGAAGGAGCATCTCACGACGGCATTTCATATTTCAGACGGTCATTTCAATGATCGAGACAGAGTTTTCAGAGATCAAATCATGGAGATTTTTCAGAGGAAAAGCCTCAAAGTGCAAGTATAGCTCAGGGGCGCCCAGTTTTTTGGAGGTCAAGATCTTGTCTGAAGTGTTCAAGCATACAGTCAATCTCTTCAGAATCAGCCTGGCTATCCGTCGAGCTATATCAGCGAGGCGTTCCGAGAACACAGCTCAGGCAAATCGCGGCAGAAGTAAAAATCCCTAAATTTTAGGAGATGGAAATTTTGTTCTTTTCAGGCAAAAGCGCGCCTCTAGCCTGAGGGCGCCCATTTCAAGGCAAGGGTAAATCTCGTCAGTTTCGATGCCGAAGGCAGTCAATTCATTCACAGCTAGTCTGCTTATCCAACGAGATATCAAGTCAGGTCATCCGACTCTCAGAGTTCAGGCGGCAGACGTCCGAAGAACAGCTTAAAATGGAGTTTTCATGTTTTTGAGCTTCTCGTTTATGCCCGGTGCAAAGTACAAGCCAGTGGCCTAAGGACCCTCGGATGCGAGAATTTGCGAGACAGAGTCTTCCACGATCAGTAGTATACTAGCCCTAGCTCCATAGCGCATCATTCGACTTGTCGATCCGGCGTTCACGGTCGTGGCGAGATTCTACCAAGCACGTAATTTTACGGGCAAACCAACAAATGGTTTTCAGTACATTTTCATAGTCTTAAGGCACCTAGCCTTTAGGCTGGTCAGATGAGCCCGTTCGCGTTCGAAGTCTTCACGACTATTGAGCGTAATCAAGTTATCTTTCCAACGAGCATAGCCGTCAGCCTTCAGCATTTGGCAGTCGCTCGTGCGTGCGAGGTCTTTGGTGTCATATTACAAGGTAAAGATGTCCGAAAACGTCCAGAAAATGGCTAAAGTCTGGGAGCGGTAAACATATTAAAAATACGCACTGGAGAATTTGAGGTTTTTAGAAGCAGTTTTCTTGCCTCGACACCTCCAGTGACTTCTCTTAAGAGCCCTCCTGGCTTCCGTTAAAACGAATAATGCCTGAATCGGGTCATCCCAGCTCCAGATATCAACTGTCAAAGTAGGGTGTTTTGACGACGTTTGATTTTCGTTGAAATGTCCAAAGTGCAACCTTGAGCCAGGGGCGCTTTTCTTTTTGAGGCCCTTAACACAGCTTTCAGTTCTCGTGTGAGCAGTCGTTGGATGCAGAATATCTCCAGTCATGCCGTGAGCTTCGTCTCGTATCAGCAGGGTTCACCGTTCACCGTCAGCGGCCGTTTGAAGTGTCAGATGGCAGTTTAGGGAAATGGCTAAGTCTGGAACCCGTAAAGCAATTTAATCAAGTGCGCCTAATTTTTCAAGGGGTTAAACGATGGATTTTGCAGTTGTGTCTCCCAGCAGACATTTCTTCCCTTGTTGATGAGCTTTCCGTTGAATTATCTCGGTCGATCGGCATCACACCTAAATAGAATCGATTATTCGAGAGACGATTAGCGGTCTGTCGCTATAAAATAGGGATTTAATTAAAATGAAGTATCTTGAGCAAATGGACGCCAATTTGCTCATGTGATGACTTTTCGAAGTCGTGGAAGCATGACGATGAATCTCAGAGCTTCAACCAGTTTGTCAACTGAAGTTCAGAATATGTCTATTTTTAGATGGTGTTTCTATTTTTGGCGCCATTACATGATAATAATTATTTTATTATTATTTTCAAATTTGAACTTCAGACAGTGGCAGTCGAACTAAAGAGCAACCAATCAGAGGCTTTCTATTTTGGTTAGGGTTCATGGATTCTTGCAGTTGCCAAGTGGTGCGAATTTATTATTATTTATACTGGCGCCATCTTCATTGTTCACAAAGCTTTCAATTGAGAAATTCGATTTCATTAAGAGCAAATTAATCTTAAGTGAATTCGTATTTTTCTAAGGCAAATTCATTGTCTTCAAAGAAATCGAATTTTATTATTCAAAGCAAATTCAAAGCAAGTTCGTATTTCTTCAGAAGGAGAAAGAGGCGCATATTTCAAAGATTAAAGTAATTCGCAAATTCCTTGATTCAAAGGCGTATTCCAAATTTTCCTTAAAGGCGTCCCAAATTTTAAATTAAATTCGCAAATCTTTCAAAGATTCAAAGGCGAATTTCATATCATATCAAAAGGCGAATCCTCAAAAATTCATACAAATTCGTATTTTCTTCAAAGAAAATCGAATTTCTTCATATTTAAAAGGCGCAAACTTCAAAGAGGAGCAATTCGTGGTTTTCAATTCCAAAGCGAATTCTTCCAGTTCAGAGGTGAAATCTTCATCAATTCACAGGGGCGATTTCATTTAACATATCTTTTTGCAGATTCAAGTTCACAAATATCAGCTATTCAAAGAAATCTTGGGCGATTTTCATAGAAGAAGACATCAAAAAACGTCTTTTGCATCCTTTGAATCTCAGATTTCTCATAATATACATTGTGCATGTTCCTGAAATTGGCGAATTTGGCAAGTCTCAGTATCTGGATCGTTTCCATATAATTTCCTCGAGTTGAATTTGTGCGCTTGATTTTTCACGAATTTTAGCTTCAGAACATTCGTTCTCGAATTGCTAATTTTCTCAAGTGAAAATCTTTGTACAATCAAGTAGAAGTTGAATTTTCGCAAAATCTGACCTTCTGGGTTGTCTTAGAATCCTTTTCTGGACAAAACCCATATCTCGGATTTTTCGCTGAAAATAATTCTTCGAAAGGCTATTTTTAACTCTCGCAGGCTATTTTAGATTCCAGTAAAATCTTGTCGTAACATAGCCGCAGTTCACCAACAGCGAAGTTTTTCGTAGGCACAAGACAATAATGCATCGAATTCAAGACCAAATCGGTCTTAATTCATGATTTCGTTAGAAAAGTCAGACCTACGGCTGTTTCCAGATGAGATAATGGCCATCACTTCAGTCACGGAGCCGCCAAAATTGCCAGTCAGTGAAATGCTAGTTCGAGTGTGCAAAGATTGCTAAGATTGCTCAAGTTGCTGACATTCAAATGCTGATGCAGTTGACAGCCTCGTTGAGGGATTGATTTGCTCGAGATCACAGCTAGTAAACTTCAGTTTCCACCTCTCAGGATAGACATTACACACAGGAGTTAACTTGATGTTACCCTTTCAAGTTAACTGGCTGTCTCACCTCATGCATATCTATTCTGAGATTCATCTTGTTTACTTGGAGTTTCATTTAGGGTTTTCCGTTAACTGATGGTAGTCTTCCAGTTAACTTGCTTTCAATAAGGACATGCATGCTCGCACAATTGTCCATTTTTAGATTAGATGTTTCAGTCAAACTGAGGGTAGTTTCCCAGTTGACTGTATAGTTTACTTAATTAGGCATACATTGCTTGCATGTACTGTGAACTAGATGACACAAGGTGATTTTAGGGTTCCCTACACCTGATGTATATAAATAAGAGCTTACGCTCATTTGTAAATAACTTTTGCTTGAGAGAGGAATATATGCTGTGCCCACCTTGCCCTCAATATTACTCTTTTTCGTATTTGTTCATGTGTCTTCAATATTGCAATTGATTGTTATACCACCTAGGGTTTCGAAAGATTGTGATTCTGAATTCTTTCCATAGATTAGATATCTGTTTGAGCATCTTTATCATTGAAATCAATTGTTATACCACCTAGGGTTCCAAAAGATTGAAGTGATAAGGCTGTTTTGTGTTAATTTATCATTGTGATCGATCGTTATACCACTTAGGGTTTCGAGAAGTTGCAGCGGTAAAGCTGTTTTGTGAATCTTTATCGATATAGTTGAAGGTTATACCACATAGGGTTTCACGAGATTATAAAGATAAAGGCTGTTTTGTGAAGGCTTTGCTGATTCGATTAAGTGTTATACCACCTAGGGTTTCATAAGATCGCCTTAGTAAATTCTTAAATCTGTTGTGCTCAATAAGCTGGTTTAGATTGAGATGATAGTTGTGCCCACCTTGCCTTCAAGTAGAGAGTCTAAACCCGCTTATCGTCAGATAGTCATCCCTGCTCCATTTCCTCATGCTCTGTTTTCTTGAGGAAACTGGATAGATTTAAAGTAGATAGCTTAGTTGTAGTTACTGATCTGCGAAACCAGAAAATCCTTAGCTGCAACGTTCTTGGTTTTCTTAACCTTGTGCCTCTTCCAGCTGAGAACAAAAAGATAGGACTTAGATTACTTTTCTTTCATGCATTCCAGCACAACGAGGGAGCTTCCCCTCCTAATTTGAAGAGCACTCACGTAGTGTGTACACATGTCCCACAAAATCAGACTCAGAGGTGTTAGATTTTTACTAACATCATGCAAGACAAGCTTACCATCAGTAAGAATGTTAGTGGTATGGATAAAAGAAGCTCACTTACATCAAGCATAAGCATCCATATTTAACTACTAGCATGAAATTAAGTCCTAGTTGAAGTCAAAGGAAGAAGAAAGCTCACGACTTACAACAAAGTTCGAATTCACCATCAATGAAATGCTTTATTATGATTAGCCTTTTGTGACAATCTCTTACAAAATTCTCAAAGGGAGAATTCCCCTTCTTCTTCAACAATGCAATGAAAACTAATCTAACTCAAAAGTATCTACTCTCTATTCTGCTTCAAAAGTTGCTAACTACTCTCTGATTCTAACTATTAGATTACAAATGAGGGGGACTCCCCCTTATATAGCTGGCCAAGTCCAATGGACGGTCCAGATTGAATTACAATGGAGGGCTCAAATCGAACCACCTCAGCCCTAGACAAGTTTGCCCTAAAAACTGCCAGAAGGTGGAGGAGTGGTGTCATAAATGCTCCAAAAATAGCAGATTCCTCCTTGACCACCATGAGCAATTAATGCCCATTACCCTTCTAGAAGATTCTCGTCCATGACTCGGATTCCCTTGCTCTTCTCTCTGACCGCGTACGCTATGAATCGTGCCAGCACCTCATCAACCTCCTCAGAAATTGACAGAGTAAGATTTAACTGATATTCCAAGATGGCCACCATTTGTTCATGCTTTTCACAAGACTTTCCCCAAGCCTCAATAGAATCTTGTGTACTCTGAATAATCGCTGAAAATGCCATCATGTTCTCAAAGTCCAGCTGAGAGAACCTCTTCATCTCAGAGAAGAAAGGTTGCAACCTTGCCTTCAATCCGTCAATTTCAACCTCCTCATGAGCCATCCTTTTAGCGAACAATGCCTCCAA
>VDFB02152572.1:0-13262 GCA_007258455.2 Sequoia sempervirens
TGTTTGGTCAAAGATCAATGTCTCTCTCATTAGCCATAAACAATTTAATGCAGACAAGTAAAGATCTATAAAGTCTTGATTCTCATTGATTGAGCCTACAAAGTCACAAACGAGTTAGTAGATAGACTTTCCCACCCCACACAACCAATCTTTAATGATGAAAACCACAATATGAGTAAGGCCCACAATGATATTAATGACACGGAAGAACCCTTTTAAAATTGACATCATGCAAAGACTTTTAGATAGCCTCAAAGCGCGAGCAGGGGGTTGCGTACAAGCAAACTATTTCAGCCCCAAAGTTTGCAGTGAAATCTCTTCTAAGGCAGATATTTTTTGTACGCAGGAAAAGATAGTTTGGCAACCTCTAAAACTGCTCTATCTTAATAAAACTGACCAGCGACCTATGTCTCTTTACTGGATCCAATGGTTGAAATAATTGTCATTTGGAAATGACAATATCTCTGCTAGATAGGGAGTAAATAGTGATATGACTGCAATCAATACTCATACATACTCATCACTGGTCAAAGTATAATTCTTATTGATCAAAGGAACAAGACATTTAAGGCAAACTGCATGTGATTTCAAGGAAGGTTTCTTTATCTCAACTACCATAGTGAATGCATGGACAGCTAGAAGTATTGATACCTCTTTAGAGCTCGCCTTAAGAAGGATCATGCAAACCCCTGTGTGCATTTTATGTCTTCAGCAAAGGCGATTTCATGGCAATGGTGGAGGCATGCTAGCAAGATTTTGCGCTAATTTGAGGCAATAGGTGGCCGCGCCTACTCACACAATTTTATCCTCACAAAGAAAATGTTCCATGGCCTATGCTTTTTTCTGGCCGCCACTACCAATTTGATGAGTTTCAGTCAGTTACCAGCTCGCCCCAGAGCATTGTTTGTCCCTCGAATGTGAAGATTGTATTGCGGCCCTGGCCCAACAACCTCTTCCTGGCAACGCCGAATAGTGGAATAAAATTCGAGCGGTCGCGGGCTAGCATGCCATGTGATGAGCATATGAACTAGTCAGCGAAATTCAAGCGATGGTTGCGGAATAGCGATGTGGACATATTGGCGGTCAGGATGTGGAAGCGGCTGACAAAGAGCCGTGAACTTCTGTTTGTCAAAGAAGTGCATTCTATCACGGAGAAATGTGGGCTATAGACAAGGTCGTGAACCTTTTGAGAAAATGTGAAAAGAAAACATAAGAGCAGTAGCATTAAATGTTCATGAGAATTCGCTTTACGGTCTTGATAACGGCAAGCACAAATCTGATCCCGGTTTCGAGCTTCATGCTTTCAAAAAAAACAAAAGAGTACATTGACAAGCATAATGGCCAGTGTAAGAGTGAGCCACGCTAGCACAACATCCCAACCGGTAGCGCCAAAACGTGGAATAATATATCTGCCATGCTTTTATGCCAGCCAATCAAAACAGATATTTGTGATAGCGCAATCAATATTGGAAGATGATAAAAGTATTGACGAGACAATTCACAAGACAATCAGCAATTCACAAGTAATCTGCGCATACAGAGAATATTCGAAGCCTGTGCGTAAAAAATAGAAAGGCGTTTAGAAACTTTCAAGCAAACGGCATTGACAAGTGTAAAACCAGATTCCACAACCTTGGCCGATAGCCTCTGCCTGGGAGAAAGGACACCCAACGCCCTCAGAAACAATAAAATCTGCAAAATAGCTTAATAAACACGTTAACATCTCGAAGCTACCAGCCAATAAACAAAATCTGAAAGAAATGTAATGATTGCAAGAGATGCACAGAATGCATTTATATCAGCCAGTTAATGAATGGCAGAATTTGAAGGATTGCTTGTGTGTATGCAGAGAAGGCGCTGAACTTTCAGACAAATATGTGCAAACCTAGAAAGGTGTGGGAACTATTTGATATAATGCTACACAGCAATGTGGCCGCAGGGAACTTTTGAAATCTTCTAGTTAGATGAATAATGCCTCACAGGTGAATGGCTCTTTGATCCTTGGAGAGGCGATACGAAGTCTTTTGCTACAAAAAGGTATAATGGCTGCCCACAACACAGAAGCAGTTTGCTGTCCAATCTATAGATAAGCACTTGGACACCATTAATAGCAAAACCATATGGAATAAAAAGGATGGAATAAAATGGAAGATGCACATGGTATTTATGCTTTTGTTATTTTTTTTCACTGTAAAACAGAAAAATCAGAATACTAAACAGCATATGACATTCCTTGAAACATACAAAAAAAGTGATAGTTTTGAACAGATATTAGCATAAATCCCTATGAATAATTGGACAAAACTCATTAAATGTGCCCACAGCCTTTGAACTAGACGTTATGATTTGTGAAATAAATTTCTTTGGATAGAACAAATGAGCCAACAAACCCTCCCTTCTAAGCGTAGTAGCAGACCATAAATCTGCATTTTGCTCAAAAACAAACTAGCATGAGTATTGTTAAATCAAGCAAAATAGATATAGAATCCATATGAAATATTGAATCATGCTTCATAATGCAATCCAAACAACAAAATATCAATTAAACTAAATGAAAGCACAAAGAAGCAAGAATCCAACTCTATCTCATATTGGATTGGTGTCACATGTGCTAGTGACCCTTTCCCAATCCTTGATAAAAAGCTCAAGATGATAAAATGCTATGAAGATGGTGGAATGATGATGAACAAGATCAAATCTCAAATGAAGAGAGTGACCTTGCATGAAAGATTGTGAAGATTGTGAAGGATTTGCTCAATGTTGAAGCCTCTATTTGAAGATTTCAAATGCTAAGATTGTTGAAGAGGGACCAATGTGGGACTAAAGATTAAGCCAATGATAGGAGGGCACTTGTCATCATGTGATTAGTTGATGCATGTGCAAGATTTGGGAAGAGTGCCCAAGAGGGGGAAAATTTGAATTCAAATTTTACCATCTTGGGATTAAAGCAACAATACCATATTTGGCTTGTCATATTTGAAAAATAGAATTTTAATAAATGTAAAAAGTGATTTATTATACAAAATAACTAAGTCTAAAATAATGCAAGTGGGATGAGATTAGCATTAGATTAAATCAGGATTAATTAGCTAGGATGATGATTAGGCTGATTTGACCACTTTGACTTGATTTAGGGATTTAAATCAAATCAAAGGGAGATGAATGATGATTTGAGATTTAATTAAATGAATGATTGATTTATTTAATCAAAGAATGATAGGATCAAGTTTGATTTATTTGATTTAAAGCATTGACTTTAGGAGATTGATAAATAAACTTGATTTATTTACTGAATGGATGATTATGACCTAGTTGAATGCATTATGTCAATTTGGCGTGTCTACTTGAGTCAGTGTGAGAACACTACATGGGTAGTTAGTACAAGTGCAAGCTTTACTACAGACACAAACACATATTGCCACCCTCACAAATAGAGAGAGACACCTTGAGGAAGTGGGTCGAGTAGGCAGAGGGTGTGGCAGAGAGACTACAGTGGGTGGCTAAGGGCACATCTACGATAGATTACCTAAGAGAGGTACGATGCTCCCCTAGGGAGGCTGAGTACTATAAAGGGCAATACCATGAGGTAGTGTCCATAGAGCAGCATGTGAGTTATGCTCAGTCGACTGGTGCTTGTACCCATACTAGGACCACTAGCAAGGGTGTTACAGGTCCACCGTGCAGAGAGCCAAGGGCAGGGCCATTAGGTGCAGTAGGAGGTATAGAGCTAGCACCATTAGGGGGGAGCACCACATAGCTCTTGGTTATGATGTTTTATGTATTTTGATACAATTGTATACTTTGAGACATTGATTAGTCAGCACCATTTTTTGATATTGTATCTCTTTACATATTTGGACATCATTGTACACTTGACGTTATGATTTTAAGGTTTATATGAGATGCAACAATGATTAGTGATCTACACATGTTTAGGTGTATTTATGATGGATTCCTATGATGAATGCATTTAATTTCTACATTGTGATGCTTATATGATGTTTATGTGATCCTCATGTAATTATGAAATGATTATGTATGGATGCATGATGATATGATTAAATGATGATGCATGGTTTATGTTTTTATATGTTCCTATGCATGATGTTCTATGTTATGAGATGGATTTGATAATGCAATTGAGATGCAATGTATGCTATTTTTGTGTTTTTTGAATGCCAATATATGATCTAATTACTATATGAAATGGATTTGATTATGCAAGTGAGATGTGATGCAATTTATTTTTGTATTTTCCAATGCAAATATTTTCATGTAATGTATGGATGGATAAATTAAGTAATAATGTTTTCTAATGTATGGATGATATGCAAAATGATTATGCAACTATATGAGAATGATATGTTTTTGTTAATGTCAAGTATACTCAATCCGTTAATGATAGAGATAACATCATTTTGGAAATTGTGTCAGCCTTGGGAAATCCTTAAATATAGATGCAAAACTAACATGAATGCAATCTAACTTAACCATGCAGATCTAAATGCAAATGTTGTCATCATAGCAACCGATTTGTCATGCTTAGATATCATCATTGAGCCTTTAAAATGTTGAAAGTGAGCACAAACATTGATGGTATACTTAGACCATGATGACTTGAGTACTACTTCCATGATTTTTGATATTTCAATAACAAAAGCATCTAGGTATAATTAAACCAAGATGACCTAAGCATTCCTCACATAAACAGACAAGAGTTAATCGTGTTCCTATGCAAATTTGGAATGGCATCGGTGATACTTTGTAGAGCACATCTCACGACAATTTGCACAACAATAATGATTAACTCATAGACAACAGAAAAAGAAAAATTATACTCCTTCCTTGCTCCTCTAGTCCAGGACATCATCGAGTTGCTCTAGAGATATGATAACAAAAATAAAAGTACAATAGTTGAACATTTATGCTAACATGATAAAGCCATGATTTAGAGGAACATCATCCATTTAGATTTTCTTTCATTAATTGATTTGAGTTGTTTGATGTGGATATGTGTTAATGATATATTTGATGATTGATGTTCAATGTTAGGTTGCACTATGATCATTGTGTTTGCTATGTGTACTATTGTTTGTTTGTTGATTTAAGCTCAAAGTTTATTTTCCCCCAGTGAGAACTCAAGATTTTTCCCCCAATCTAGGGTGATACATGACCGCGATGCCAGGATATGTACATGAGGTTCTCTGATGAAAAGAAGAATGTTGGTGAAAGGAAATGGTCAAAACATGATCAAATAGATGGAAAAGCTAATCTATCACAAATGGCACTTGTTGCTAGATTTTCACTGCTTGTTTTTATTGCACTTTTTTAGATTTTATGATTTTTTAAATTTTTTTTATTTAAAAAAAAATAAAAATGTATTTTTCCTTTTTTTTGCTTTCCTTTTTGTATTTTTGTACTTTTATTTATTTTTTGTTGTCCACCCGACACTCTTGTTTGCCAGGTTTTCATCAAGGTAACAATTTTTTTAGGACATTTTCTGATTTTTTTTGTATTTTTTTAGGACTTTTACCAATACACTGGATGAACTAGGTATAGAACTTATTGAGATGCAAGCTGTTGATGGGTTCCTTGAACAGATCTCCTTCAGGTGTAGGTAGCTGATAGGCTCTAGATCCATAGACTGATATAACAACAAATGGACCTAGCTAGTTTGGTTCAAGTTTCCCCTTCTCTCGATCCTGTTGGTTGTAGGGATTTTCATTTAGGACCAAGTCGCCAGCCTAAAATGTTCCTGGTTTTATCTTGTGGTTGTAAGTTCGTGACATCCTTTGTTGATAGGCTTTCAAGTGATCAACTACATGTTGTCGATGCTCGTCCAATAGTTCTAACTCATGTAGCCTAGACACCCAATAATCTTCATCTGAAATGATCCCCTTTAGTGACACACGAAGTGATGGTAGATCAACCTCAATAGGTATGATGGCGTCTAATCCATAGACTAGAGAATAGGGTGTAGCTCCTGTCGGGGTGCAAATACTAGTCCTGCAAGCCCATAGAGCAATGTTTACTTGAATGTGCCAATCACGTCCAACCTCATTAACAGCATTCTTCAGGATTTTCAAAATAATTTTGTTTGAGGCCTTTGCTTGGCCATTTCCCTATGGGTAGTATGGGGTGGAAAATCGATGTTGGATATGAAACCTTTCACAAAGTTCTTGGACACCTTGATTCTTGAAAGGTCTACCATTGTCTGTGATAATAGACTGAGGAATGTTGTACCGACAGATAATGTAATTTAGGATGAAGGATGCAAATTGTTTTCCTATGATGGTGGTCAAGAGAACAACTTTGATCCAATTTGTAAAATACTTTGTGGTTGTGATGATGAATTTGTGCCCATTTGACGAAGGTGGATGAATCTTACCTACAAGATCTAGTCCTCACTAATAGAAAGGCCATGTTGATGCAAAAGGTTTTAATTCTTGTGTTGGTGCATGTATCAGGTTTCCATGGATTTGAAATTTTTGGCACTTCTTGATGAATTGAAAAGACTCCTCCATATTCAACTAGTAATACCCCAAACATAGGAGTTTTTTAGTGAGAGTTAGTCCACTTGAATGTGTGCCACAGATACCTTCATGAACCTTGTGCAAAGTAGTTTCAACTTCATTACGTTCAAGACATTAAAGGAGAGTACCATCAAGACCTCGTCAGTAAAGTACATCATCTATCATGGTATGTCGAGCTACTTGTCTAATAAAGTTACTTATCTGGTTTCGGGAGAGATCCGGTGGCAAGGTATTGTCTCTTAGATAGATGTAGATCTTCCCATAGATGGAAGCCTTAGCCTCGACTAGATGGTATATGACTTGGGATTCAGGGTTATGATAGGTGGGGTTAAACACTTGTTCCACCATGAACTCATAATGTGCTCATTTTTTAGGTATTTGTAGGATAGAGGCAATGGTTGCCATAGCATCAATAGCTTTCTTATCCCCTCTTGGAATCTGCTCAAATTTGATCTCAACAAAGTACTTTTTGAAATCATCAACCATTCTCTTATATGGCATCAATTTTCATCTCTTAGTCATCATTCACTTGATTTATGATTAGTTGAGAATCTCCATAGACATGCAACTTTGTGATTTTCTACTCTATGACTATCTTGATACCAATGATCAATGCTTCATACTCAACTGTGTTGTTAGTACAAGGAAACATTAACTTGTAGGACTTTGGAATGGTGTGTCCTTGAGGCGTGACAAATAAGATTCCTACACTTGATCCATGTTGTGTATAGGATCCGTCGAAATATAACATCCACTATTGTGTTGACACTATGAGGACATTTGCATCTAGAAACTCAATGTTCATGGGATGATCATCTTGTAATGGTGCTTCAGCTAGTTGATCCATGATTGTTTGGCCCTTGATGGCTTTCCTATCCACATATTAAATGTCAAACTCGCTGAATATCATTACCCACTTGGCCAGTCTTCCTATCAAGGAAGCTTTGCTGAGTAGATACTTCAATGGATCAATTTTTCCTATGAGTTTGATGGTGTGGGTTAACATGTAGTGTCTTAGTTGTCGAGTAGCAAATACTACCACCAGACAAGCTTTTTCAATAAATGTGTAATTGATTTCATAGTCGTTCAAGGACCTACTAATGTAATAAATAGCCCTTTCTCTTCCCATTAAATATTCTTGTGGTAGTAGAGCGCCTAAAGATACCTTAGTTGTTGCAATGTAGAGTAATACTGGTTTTCCTTTAGTTGGTGATACTAGTATAGGTGGTGCCATTAGATACTATTTCAGTTGATTAAAAGTTGCTTCACATTTAAATTCATCCTATTTCAAAGAAAAATTCTTGTGTAGTAAGTGATTAAAAGGATGACTTGTATCTACCAGTTGTGTGATGAACCTTCTAATAGACTGGAATCGTCCCTATAAAGATTTGAGTTGATTGATGTTTTTGGGTGGAGGCATCTCCATGATAGCTTTGACTTTCCAGGATCCACCTCAATGCCTTAGTTGATACTATATAGCCCAAAAGTTTAGCTAATGTCATGCCAAATACACATTTATTGGGATTTAATATCACATTGAATTTCTCCAATCTGGTGAATATTTTGTCTAGGATTTCAAGATGTCCTTCTCTAGTGTATGATTTGGCTAGCAAGTCATCTACATAATCCTCGATGAAGGTATGCATCATATCATGAAAGATGGTGTTCATCACTCGTTGATAAGTAGCCCCAACATTTTTCAACCCAAAAGGCATGATGTTCTAGTAGAAAGTACCCCATGGGCATGTGAAAGCAGTTTTCTCTTAGTCTTCTAGTGCTATTTTTATCTGATTATAACCTGAAAATCTTTCCATGAGTGATAACATTTCATGTCTAGCTATCAAATCCACAATGATTTCAATGTTAGGTAAAGAAAAATCATCTTTCAGGTAAGCCCTATTGAGATCTTTGAAATGTGTACATATCCTAATGCATTTATCTGGTTTTGAAACTAGTACAATGTTGGAGATCCATTTAGCATAATCAATAGGAAAAATAAATCCTACGTCTATAAATTTCTTCAATTTAGCTTTTACTAAAAGGGAAATGTGCGGATGCATTTTTCTCAAAAAAAAATTCACTGGCTTCACTCCAAGTGGTAGAGATAAGTGGTGCATTATAAGCTCTAGATCTATGCTTGGCATATCAGTGTAGGACCAAGCAAAGTTGACTTGTCTCTCTTCAAAGAATTTGGTGAAGCTTGGTTTTTCTTCCTCTGTCATGGATGTTGCCAAATGTAGAGTCTTGACTATTTCAGCCATGCTAATGTTGATGGATTGTGTGGGTTCAACCAGGACTAAAGATCTCTCATGATATTGCTCAGGAAGAGTGTCAAATATCCCATCTCTCAGTGCCTTAGAGAGGTTTTCACCTTAATATGCACTCTTTATTTTTACTTTTTCCTGATCTAATATTGCCATTAAATGGTTTTCACCTTTAGATCTATTTTTTATATTCATTTTTTAGCTAAGAGATTTGGCACTCCCTTGTTTGAAGCTTCATTACGAGATTTGTTGGTGGAACATGTTTCGAGATCATAATACCAAAGGAATTTTACAATGGCATCAACATTTGGAAAGATAGGTATGTCAAGAAGCTCATTTTGGTCCCAATCAATTAGTTTAGGGTGTACCAATGGCAAGGAATCATCATATTGGCTAAGCTCAAAAGGGCTAAGTGTCATGATGGCAACCTCGTCAAATTGTATGATAGAAATATCAAGGTCTATGATGTTACTCTCTTCTGAAGTATCTATCTTGCTTGAATTCTAATCATCTTCACTTGAGTCTTCAATATGTTGTGATCCAATTTCAAGTGGTCTAGAACTCGAGCTCTGTCCCTCCATACATGTTGGTGGATACCTTTGTATCACATCAATTTCCTTATCATGATAAGATTCTTCAGAAAGCAAGTCCCATTCATACTCATTGGAATCTATTTCAGAACTATCTCTTAATTGAAGGATTCTCTCAACAACTTGTTGCTTGGTTTCTTCTTGGGACTCTTCTTTGTATCCTAGTCCTAGTTTTTCCTTGGCATTCATGGTGATGGGCTGAATTGGTTCTATGATACCTTTTTTTCTCTTGCCGACATGACCTTTTCCCTCATATCCCATCTTTTCTAAGATTGTTTTCCCTTTTCCATATTGCTCTATTTCTACATTGGATGTTGATGCTTGTGATTGTTCTTCATCTTTGTACAACCAGTTTTAAACATCCTTGTCTTCATATTCATCCACTAGGGTGCTTGCTTTTACAAATCTTCTTTCAAAGATTGTGGTTGGTTGTGAGGATTGTTGTTTTGATGTGGATGGATGTCCATAGGACTTAGGAGAAGATAACAACTGTGAAAGACATAATGATTGCTCAATTGAATATTCCCTCTGGCCTTTTTCTTTGAATTGGATCTTTTCAAACTGTTTTGATAAGGAATTTAGTTGTCTTTCATTTTTTGATGGAGTAGAATCACTCATACCTTTGTCTTTTGACTAAACCTTTTCCTTAAGCTGATTTGACGAAGAATTGATTTGACCTTCCTTGTTTGATGAACTAGGAGTGATAGCTTCCCTGTTTTGTGGTAAAAAGTGTATTGGGCTGATTTGAGTGTATTGCAATATTGGGGATTGTGGGAATCAGTTGAAATGGTGATTCCTTGTCCATTAAAAGGAAATTTCAAACATTGATGATATGTTGACAACACAAATTACATCTCATGGATCCAAGGACGTCCTAGGAGTATATTATATGTCAAATATTTGTCTAACACTTGGTAGATTATTTCTTTTACAATTGTCCCTACTTGAATTGGTAACATGATTAATCCTCGGGAAGATCTTTCTTCGTCATCATAGGCTTTGATAGTGATCTTTCTTCTAGCATCAATGGCATTTTTTGAATATCCAAGTGCAAAGATAAGTTTTAAAGTGCAAATATTTAGGCCAACTCCACCCTCTATTAGGACACATTTGACCTAGTTTTTGTGAATCAAAACCTCAATGTGGAGGGCAGTGTTATGTGGATGGGTGAGCGATACATCACTTTAAAAAAAATGATAGGAAATGAGGTGTAGTCAAGTGTCCCACCATAGCTTTAAATTGGAAAAATTCCACATCATTTGGTATTGTGGTGGCTACTAGAGCTTGTTCTAGAATTTCTTTGTGAGCTGGTGAAATTTTGAGGAGTTTTAAAAGATATTTGAGTTGGGATTTTTTGCAATTGGTCAACTATGTTATATTGAGTTGTAGGGGTAGCAGGTATTTTATATTGGCTTAGTGAGAAATTCATACCTCTATATTGGCTTCTCACAGTATAATGAGAAATTCATGCCCATGGTTAGGCTTCTCATCATATGTTAACCATACCAAAGCTATATGTCCTGATAACTTTGGAAAGGCACCACATAATAATGAATTTTGAGCTTCATGAGGCAAGCAAAGCTTCATATTCTTGGAGCTCATGAACAAACAATGAAATTCGAGCTTCATGAGGCAAGCAAAACTTTGTATGTTTGGAACTCATGAACAAACAAGATGGCACCACAGGCAAGCAAAGTGTGTTATGCAAGGTGGCCATATAAAAATTGTTGTAAATGAAAAATAGTGTAAGGAATGTTCAAAGGGATTTTTCTTAGTTTGTGTAAGGTCTCTTTGTAGGGAAAATTGTGCTTAATGTCTCCAAGAGAGGACAAGTCAAAAAAATATCACACTCTCAAAGGAAATCAAGCTCAATGACACCACCAAGAAAATGATGTGTCACAAGAAGAAATAAATCACAAAATGAAACACGAGTGTCGATGTATGTCCCCACTTTAAAGTGGTTGCTAACACCATTGTTGTGAGCAATTTCTTTAAAGTAGAAGAATACATGAGAGCTTATTTAGAAAGCCCTATGCCAAGTCATACGTTTCTAAATCGAACTACATCATGAATAAGTACATGTCACATGTGAGTCAACTTAAGGCATGCCATCCACATCCCAAGACTGCTCTTATATGTATACAAGAAAGGTGGTCAACTAGCTAAAAGAGACAACAACTGACATACGCGGACAAGGCTACTTAACCCCTTGCCCCCACTTAATGCAGGATAAGGATGAGCCGAATATGATGAAAATAAATGTCAATTAGAAGAAATAGGTGCCTCAACACAAGGAAGAGTACCATATTCCTTAATATAACATTGAATTCTATTACAAAAATCCTTACATTAATTAGTAGAATGACCATGAACTCTATGATATGCACAAAATGAAGTCTTGCAATAGGGTATGTGTAGGATCATCATGGAAAAAATAGGCCCTTAAGTGGCAAAAAATTCAAAAAAATCAGAGTTAGGCAATTTAACATAAAAATTTGCATAAGTTATCTATATTATTTCAAAAATATGTAAGAATAGAATCTGTAGCAAATTGAATGTATTTTCTAAACTACTAGGTTTGTTTAAAAAATAAATCTATTAAATTGAAATTTGAAATTTCAATGCAATATTACTTAAATTTCAGGGAAAAAATAAGAAGTAGGTGTCTGTCTAACCACCCTAACTACAATAAAATGATAATTTTTTTTATAATATTTTAGATCTAAGTAGAGGACTCATGCCCCGATGTGATGCATTTTTTTTATAATTTTTTCCAAGTAAATAATTAATTATGATTTTTTTTATTACAATTTTTTTAAAAATATAAAAAAATGCATTATGCCCTATACCTTAACTTAGTCAAAACTTCAAATTCAATTTTTTATTTTTTTAATCCTATAGTATCGCGAAGCATAGAATGTAACACATGTTTGGATTCAAAATGTGATACTCATTGAAAGTTATAGATATTTTTCAATCGAGCTACATCAATCGGGGGAGTTTGAAATTAAGTAATTTGAATGAAAATTAATATTAATAATTACTTGTGGAGATCAAAGAAGGTATAATTTATGCTCGATTGGAAGCACGAGGAATCTCCTTTAAAACCCTTTTGTTTTATAAGTTTGGGTAAAAATAGGCATCTGACCACATACCCATCATATTGCCACTTTTTTGGCCTATCATGATCCTGCACATACCCAATAAAATTTATTTTGTGTTCTTAGAGGGAGAGATTTCAAGTGATCTTGGAGGATTCTCAACAATATACTTTCTTGAGAAAATGTTCCTTTATTTTGCAATAAATATATCTCTTGCTTAATACAGGATGTCATACTTACACAAGACTCTTTGGATTGTGAGATTTTATACTCTCCTTTATAGGAGGGTGTAAAATCTATCAAATTCAAATCATAAGTGTTTTGTGTGATGACATTAATGTTAAGCAAAGATTTATCTATTTATTTCATTTATTTCAAGGGATGATAATCAAGACCACTAGTGTCTATTAGTTCAGGATGCACTAATGTTAAAGTGGGCTTAGAGGAGTCTTTTGTAATAGTGTTGATATTGAGCGAAGGCTTGTTTCCTTCTTTCAAGGGACAATAACCAATACCACTACTCTTTTCTTGCTTGTGAGGCTCTGTAGGGACATAGATACCTTGCTCTCTAGGACCAGATCATTTTCCACTCTAACCAAGTTGTTTCATAAGTTCATAACCTCTTCCATAATGGTTTTTCATTTCTTTAGGATTCGGTGGTTTCTCATGATCAACTTAATCAAAGTTTTATTGTGTATATTGTCTTTTCTTCTAAAGTGGTTGAGGTGGATACTTTCGAAGGTTCTTCCAAATTTTAAGTCGACTTTACCACTT
>VDFB02152573.1:0-14371 GCA_007258455.2 Sequoia sempervirens
AGTCCTTATCACAATCACACCTCAGAAGAAGATTAACTGCTTTGAAGATTGAAGAGCAGCAATATTACATTAAATAAATTAAAATATTCATTTGGATATTCGGGCACTGCAACCCCCAGAACATATATAGGTGTCTGCATATGTTTATGACAGTCCAAGCAAAATAATATTCAAATTGCTTTATAAGACAACATAAGCTCTTCCATACGTCAAGAGTCTGAAAATCCCGATGAAACTGAAAAGAAATATTCAAGCCCCTAGCCCTCTCGCATTACAACCATCCATAACTTCTTAATACACCCTGTAACTTCTTCCTAGAACGAGAGAACACAAAGACAACAATGGCGACAGTCCAAGTAAAGGAACTCCCTCCCAAAAACCTGAACTTATGAGCCCATTCAGGAAGTTCCTCCGGCATCGCTATAGCAACCAGCAGTGACACAGTGCAAACACTACGAACATTTTTGTAATGGGTTTTATCAACGAATCCAGAAAAAAAATATAGATATATCAAGAAACCCAGTTCATATCATAGAGTACCATATACCCTTCATAATTGCCATTTCTTTAGTCAAAAACATGGAAAATTCCAAAAACGCAATTTATCTAAAATCATAAGCTCCCTGTATAATATCAATTTATTTTCCAAAAAAAAAAATTCACCTAATCCACTTATTGATTAGAAACTTAATCCAAAATCCTAATTATTCTGCAATTATGAACTCGCCATGTTACCCATTTAAAGAAAAAGGGAAAAAAACCCATAAAAACAACAAGTATTATACATTTTCTTTAAATCAATACTTTAAAAAGTTCAAAAACCCAAATCACCTATAATCATCAGCACCCACATGACCCATTTATTTAATTTAAAACTTCAATTAACTAAGAAACATAATTCATCAATAATTATTGAAGCCACATAACCCCTCTTTTGGGCTGCAAACTAGAAAAATCCACGAACCCAAAGACATCTCAAAGAATAAACACCCAAATAATCCAAAATTTTATTAAAAATGTGAGACAGATGCAAGAACCCAATTCATCTCTGATCATGTAAATTGAAAGCTAGAATTCCTACATACCTTAGGTTCGCCATCAATGCAAACTTGTTTTCCTCTGTATGACAGCATGGAGAGGCCGTTTTTACGATTGAACCTGAGAGGTAGGCGTCGGCCTGATGAGGGTTTGAAGGCATAGAGAGCTTTGAGACCATAATCACGCTTTATCTTGATTAAATCAAGCCTGTCTTCATCCCTCCCACCAAGGGGGCATTGCAACACATGAAGGGGTCCTTGTCCTCTCACAAAAAGGTGCACTTCAGCCTGTGGAACTATTTTTCTCATTTCCATTTTGCATCAATAACTCAATAATGGTGTTTTACATGAGAGAGACAACCTAAATACCAAAGTGATTTCAAATACTAAAATTAATTAAAGAAGCCAAGAAAGATTTAAATCAGGTTCAATAGAATTTTTTTATTTTTATTTAATTACATTTTTACATTTTTTTAATGTAAGATTTTTACATTTTGGGTGAGTGGTATCCCAATGTATTTATTATATATTTATACATTGGGACACCACTCACCCAATGTATAAATTCCGCATAAAAAAATGCCAGTCAATATGAAGGGTAAAAATGCACGGAAAAAATTGGACTTTCAGCCATTGATAGCCAAAAATAGGTCGGCTTCCACGTAAAAATAATTATATTTATTGTAATAATTTATATAAATTATATTATTATTAAATAAAATATTCGATACTAAAAATTATTAATTTATATAGTACAAATTAAATTAACATATACAAAATATAAATATGATTAACAAAATTTTTAGATCAACTTGTTTATTCAGTCTAATAAAATTCAAATTATATAAAATTTATACAATTTACAATTATATTATATTTTATTTATATTAAAAGTTTTTTTTCTTAATATTTTTATATTATGATGCTTTAATGGGTGTGGCCAAATAAATGAAGCTATGAATTTAAGGAAGGCTTTGGATACTTATTCGGCTACCTCTAGTCAAAAGATTAATTACAATAAGTACTCTATATAATTTTTTAATACTTCTTGGCTTATTCAAGCTAGGATTGCACAGATTCTATGATTTCATATTACAACTCTTCCTCTGATTTATTTGGGGATTCCTCTTATTGTGGGCCCTCAACCAAAATATTTCTAGCAGGATGTCTTGGATAAGTTTCAAAGGAGGGTTAGTCATTGGACTCACAGGTGGCTCTCTTCGGTGAGTTGTGTGATTTTTCTCAAATATGTGGTGCAATCTCTTCCTATCTACTGATGATTTGTGCAAGTTGCTCATGCCAAATTTGTTAAGGAGTTTGATTCCCTCACTCATTAGTTACTTTGGGAAAGTAATCTTCTCAATTCGAAGTGGAGTTTAGTGAAGTGGGAATCTATGTGCACACCAAAATAGGAGAGTGGTCTTGATCTTAAGTTTTCTAGTTTGATGGGCCAATCTTTAGCTATTAATTTGTACTGGTGTTGGTGTACTTGTCAAGATCAGGATTGAGCTGAAATTCTAAATTATAAGTACCTCAGTGGAGTGAACTCTTCCAATGTTCCCTGGGATTTTCTTCAGGGGAAAGGCTCTAAAATTTTGGATACTCTAAAAAGAGGGGATAAGTTGATTAAGGAGGGCTTGTTTTGGATTTGCAAAAATAGCCCGAAAGCCCTCTTTTGGTATGATTCTTGGGATGGTTATCCCTCTATTATATCTATGTTTCCTCATCTGCAAGCTCTTTGTGATAGCTTGATGGAAGCTAGTTGGAGCAAGGTGGAAGACTTCAAAACTATTCATGCCCTAGGCCAAGTGGAGGTGTGGAATTGGAAGGATTCCCAAGAGTGGCCTCTAGGAGGTACTCATGAGGAGATACAAGAGCTTCCTAGAATTTTTACAACTAGAATGTGTAGTTCTCTCCAAGGTAAAGATATTTTGGCTTGGGGTTCTAATCCAAAGGGAATATTCTCTATTTCTGCTAAGTATATGGAGCTCGAAAAAGAGGTCTATGTAAAGGTTGGGGTCCCTTGGTGGAAGCAGGTTTGGAATAAGTTTTCTTGGCCTAAATATAATTTATTTTTATGACTAGTGGTTCAAAATAGATGCCTGTCTTTGGGAAATCTATGGAAAAGAGGCCTTTAGGGTCCTTCCATCTGTGTCTTGTGTACTAGTTGTGAGGAGGGTACTTCACACCTCTTCTTTCAGTTTCCTTATGCTAGGAGTATTTGGAATTTTTGGTGGGGGTGTGGGGACATCCCTATGTTCATGCATCCTCTTTGATAGAGTTCTAGGAGAGCTTGGGGAGACCCCCTGCTAAGGCATCTTTTTTTTAGATTTCCTGGATTATTGGCCCTACCATTATTATTTGGCACATTTGGCTTGAGAGAAATAAAAGGATTTTCCAAGGTTTAAAGAAGGACGAGGATCTTTTATGGAGAAAGATATTCAACAAGATTTAGGAGACTCTTTTAGCTAAATGTGATCTATTGGTTATTGTGGATCCAAGTGATCTTCCCATTTGTGAGGAATCTACACTTGGAGGGCAGAGGGTATAGTTTCTTTTCTAGTAATGGCCCTCGTTAGGTCAAGGAGAAGGTCTATCAAGAGGGTTAGTGGCACCCTCCCCCACAAGGGATTATGAAGATAAATACTAATGGCGCTACTAGGGGGAATCCTGGAAATCTTGTGATTGGTGGTATTGACAGAGATAGTAATGGACGTGTGGTTTTTTTCTTCTTTATTTACAAGGGTCACCATTCTAGTAATCTTGTGGAGGCTCTTTCTATTCTACATGTTAAAATAGGTTGTTCTCTAGGCTAGAAGGTGATTATTTGTGAATCAGATTCATAGATTGTAGTTGATATGCTAAATGAGTAGAGATTTGATGGTGTTAATTGGAAACTTGTTGTGATCCATCAGATTGTGAACTTGTGCAATTCTTTGGAATTTTTTTCATTTTTCCATATTCTTAAGGAATGGAATAGGGTGGCTAATCTTCTAGCCAAGTGGGCCTCCAAGCATGGGGAGAATTCGAATATAGATGATTGGGGACTTTTCTCCTCAAAGCTCTCGATGTCCGTCAGAAGGATAGTCATTGAAGATCTTCATATGTAATTGGTTCCTTTCTTTGGTTCCTATGGGGACTTTTGTTGCAGGCTTTGTTAGTAGCTTTTAGTGATTGATGCTTGTTGCTCTATAATATTTCTTTGATTCAATAAATTTTTACCCCCTTTTCTTTAAAAAATATATTTTTTTATTTTTTAAAATAATAATATAGACCACATTTATGATTTATCATTTAAATTGTTTACCATGTTTTTTAAATTTTACTAAAGTCAAAATAATTAATTTAATATTGAAATCTCTCAACATTTAATATAGATTTTTACTTAAGAGATCTATACCATTTAGGTACCCTACTATCATCTCTCTCTATCTATATATATCCCTCTCTATTGCTCTTTATATATCACTTCCTATATCTTTATTTATCTATCTCTTCATCTCCCCCTCTCTCATTGTCTCCCTCTTTCTATAGCTATTTCTCCCTCTCCCTCTCCTTCCATCTATCTCTCAGGTGCCCTCTATCTTTTCATTGTTATGGCTATCTCTCTATCTCTCATTTTTATCATTATCTCTCCTTTTTTTCTATCCCTTTCTCTCTCCCCCCCATCACTCCCTCTTTCTATTTCTCCCCCTCCTTTTTATCATCTCTCTCCCTATATATATGTGTCTATGTGTGTGTGTGTGTTTTTGTACACACACACACAAACACAATCATTGTTTTCCCTACCTATCTCTATATTTATCTCATTTTCCCCCTCTCTATCTTTCTCTCCCTTTCTCTCTAAATCTCCATCTCTATTACTTGTCTATGCCACCTTATTTCTTTTTTTCCCTCTCTATCTATATATCTACATCTCTCTCTCCCCCTCTCTATTTATATATCATTATCTCTACCTATCTCTCTTGATCTCTCTTGATCTCCCTCTCGCTCCTCTCTCTATATATTTTTATTCATTTATCACTATCTATCTCTATCTCTCTCCCCATCCCTCTTTATCTCTATATATCTCCCTCTCTCCCCCCTCTTCTCTCTCTCTCTCTCTCCCTCCTTTACCTATCTCTCTCCCTCTCCCCCATATTCATCTCTCTCACTCTCTCTCTTCCCTCTTTGTCTCTTTCTCTTTCTATCCCTATCTCTCCCCACTACAAACATAACATGACCCTTTTTGTAATGGAACTTGATTATCTTTCTAATTTAGAGGTTTTGGTTTAGTCATATTTGAATCCTTATAAGTGGATGCACAATTGATTTGAAGCTATCACTTCTCCATTAAGACCTTTTTTTGCACAAGAAACCATTTTCTAAATGGCCTACTAATTGATATCATTTTTTTCACAAATGTATGCAAAATAAAATAATTTTTTCCTTAATTGATCTTGAAGAATTCGAGTATCCTTGCAATCTATGTCAAATTTTATCCACTTTTGGTTTTTTTTTTAAATTTTGGATTTGGTGTGCAAGCCTTCAACTTTGATGGAGTCACCTGGCATTCAAATTGAGGTGTATTTTAATCATACTCAAAATAATGTCAATGCTAGAGGTTAAATTTCAAAGGTAGATTTGGTATTAAATTATGATTATTTTTCTAGGCCCATATTGGGAAATTCACTTCTTTTAGTTGTGGATTTTGGTTGAATGAAATGCCTCATTATCTTGCATAAAAAGAAAAGTAAAATAAAAACTAGTTCCTTCAGTTGATATGGAAGACAAATGGATAGAGGATTTAATTGTTGCAAAAAAGAAAAAAGAAGAGGTTAGGCACCAAAGTCTATAGATAGAGAGGCAAAAAAAGGGGGGGGGGAGATGAACTTCATTGACCTCTTTCTTGGTAATTAAAATATCTACCAAATACGAAACAAATACGAGTGTGGATGAGAGGGATGTTTAGGCATTGGAGGTGTAGAAAGAAAATAGAATCAATCACATACTGAGTTAGAAATTTTTGCACATGAAAACCAACAACAATGTGGTATTTGGAACTTGTGGGAGTTGAGACTTGGTGTTTAAATAAATCATTATGGAACTCCTTTGTTATCTAGATAAGTTGCTGCAATTAATCACAGTCTGTTAAGGCTCATATTTTTGAACTACATCATTTGGTATCAGAGTTGAAAAGATATTTTAGAGGCTAAAATTGTGTTGAGGAAAGGAACCCTAGAAGAAATTTTTGTGGGTGAATGTGAGGGCGAGGAGACCCATGATTGTAGGGAGCCCATCAACATGGCACAAAGAGGACATAGACAAAGAGGACCATGAAATGGACCAAAAAATAATGATAATACAACAACCATCATGGAGATGCTAAGATGCATCACAATGAGAATCAATGTAATATAAATGGCACAGTGAAGAGGAGTTCCTATAATAGATGTTACCAAGGATGAAGAAGAAGTGGAAGACCCCAAAATTGCTTTGGAAGATGAAGGTGAGAATATAGCGAAGAGGAAGTTTTTCAAACCAATGGAAAAGATTAGTAGCAAGATGAGATTGGAAACCTCTAGCTATAATGGAATATTGAACTTGGAAGATTTAATTGATTGGATATAAAAAATGAAGAAATATTTTGACTATGAGTCAATAGAGGACCCAAAAAGAGTGATGTTTTCTTGCATGAAGTTGAAGGGACAAACATCATTGTAGTTGGATCATATGTACGTTGATAGAAAGTGAAGAGCCAAGGAAACAATCAAAACTTAGGAACAAATGATAGCAAAGATGAAGGATCAATTTATGCCAAAGAATTACCAAGTAAGTTTGTTTTGAAAATTACAAAATTTGAAGCAAAATGAGTTGTGTGCAAGCTTATATCAAGGAATATTGAAAGTTAAATATCTACATTGGATGCATGGAAGATGATGTGGAAAAGGTTTCAAGGTATATAAATGTATTGAGATATAACATTCAAGATGAATTAGCTATGTTGCAAGTTCATACAGTAGAAGAGGCATATCAATATGCTTTGAAGGTGGAAGAAAAATTGAATGAAAGGTAAAAAAATAGCTCCTATAGTAAGGGAAGATTTTCATGTGAAAAATAATAGTCCAGTAATGGTAGAGGTTACCGAAAAAAGCAAGAGGAGGAAAACATGTCTTACACAAACACCCAATAAGGCAAGAAAAGATGAGACTCTTCTAGAGGAAGAGGAGATTATTCTCATGGTAGAGGATATTTTGGAAGAGGTAGAGGAAGAGGCTTTGGATTTACATGTTTCCGATGTGGAGAGGTTGAACATAGGACCTTTGAATTCCCTCAAATACAACAAGACATTATAAAGAAGACTGCAACAAAGAACAATGCAACACAGGCTGATGAGGAGAGTGTGAATTCCCCAAAGCAAGTAATAGAACCCAAAGAGTGAGGTTTTTATACAGAATAGAGTTCTTTTCAAACTATAAAAAGAACAATCAGAGCCAACACAAAGGCAGAGTCTATTCTGAACAGTGTGTAAATTAGGTGGCAAGTGTTGTATGGTAGTTTTGGATAGCAGAAGTACTAACAATTTGGTCTCATGAGAGCTGGTGGAGAAGCTACAATTGAAATGGATAAAACATCCAAAACCTTATTGAGTCGCCTTGTTGCAAAAGGATCACCTGATTTTGGTAAGTGAAAAAAGCTCGATTCAATTTCAAATTGGAAAATATGTTTATGAATTGTTGTGTGATGAGATGCCCATGGATGCTTGTCATGTCCTTTTGGGAAGGTCGTGGAAATATGATAGACATGTTGTGTATGATGGTTTGGAAAATATGTATACAATCACCATTACTTTGTTGAGATGCTAGTTGTATACCCTTCCCAGAATTTCTCACCCATTTTTTTCTCCAAATGAATTTATGTGATGTGTTTTGTATCTCAGGTGTTTATGCTTCATTATTTATTATTTCCCTTCTTGTTATTTAAAACTATATACTGTTGTAAATGATTAATCCTTTTGGAATAGAATGTTGAGTGTTGAGATAAAATATATAACTTAAAAATCCATAGGTAATGTATTATTAAGGTTATCAATGAGTGGTTTACATATATCCATTATTCCTGAACCATATAAAATGTGTAAAGAAATGAATAGTTCCAACAACTTTTCTCAATTTCATTCATGTGATACAAATGTCATAAACTACAACCTCCTCCTTTAAAGTAATTTAGATGATGATGCTTGGGATCCAATAAATTGTATGTCTTGTATGGTAAATATTTTATTGTTCCAAAGGCATGTAACATTTTATGTCTATATATGGATCCTTCTATCTATGTAAAACCAACTTGCACATATAATGAGGAGACTTGCATGTATGACACTAATCTTGAGATTATCACTTATACTAATAAACTATCTTCTCCCCCTCAACCACTAAAACAAATACACATTCATGAATATCAACACATGCACAAACTTGGATACAAGGAAAAAGGACTTAGAAAAAATGAAGAAGATCATTGTAGATTCATAGAGCCACAAGAAAGTACATGGCATCATGGAAATAGCTATCAACCTCATGAAACAGAGTAGTTAGAGGAAAGCAAGAGAAAAGGAAATGATTGTTGAATTGAAATTAAATTAAATCAAATCTTAATGAGGCATCTTGTTCTTTTATTTCACATATCTGACTATGGGATTCCTTTTAATATATTGATTGATTCATTACTTATCAATTTTATTACATTATTTATTATCCATTGATTATAAATAATAAATGGACCCATTCATTAGCCATTATACATCTTGCAAATGCACACATACATATACAACTAGTCTTGATAATCTTGAAAATGCTCATATACATATATACAAACATATATATACCATACATATTGAAAATAAGAAAATGTGAATGAAAACCAAGTATAAATAATATCATCACACTATCAAAGTACATCACATCACATAAGAGATAAAAATTCCAATATCATGAAAACAAGAGTTCCATTATAACAAAGTGTTAAAACATGTAATGAGTATAAAAAAAAATGAATAATATCATAACAACATATCACCTCTGGGGAAGCTATGAAGATGATCTCTTTCCCCAACATCAATATGTCTATTGTGGCAAGTCCTCATTTAAGATCTAGCCCTTGATCTTACTTGGTGTACACATGTTTGACCTCTCATGAGTCAGAATCAACTCCATGTCTAACCTATCTTTCTCGGCTCAAAGGGAATTCAAGCAAACACAACCTTTTTTTCTCTCTAATAGCATCATCTATCTCTTCTTGCAATTTGGTACGCTCTGCTAATGCACCTTTATAAGTTGTCACTAACAATTCCCAATCTCTCTCTCTACGAGTGAGTGATATCTTAGCACCCAACAATTAATTTCACAAATGTCTATTAATCTGCACCCATAGACGTGATAAAAACCAGAGATGATCAATCCATAATCAAACAACAAAATAATTAAAAATTGGAAACCTAATAAAAATGAAAATATCACTAGCAAGGTCAATCAAATACTCATAAAAGGTAAATCATAGAGTATCGCTAGTATCTTACCTTATAGCCTTGTGTTGAGATGTGGCTACATCTTCACATCATTGATTTAATCGCAAAGAATGCTCTAAGCTTTAGAAGATTGAGTTTCTAAGGGTTGTGTAACCAATGAAAATTACTTTTTAACTGTTCAACCCCCTATATATAGCCATCCACCATTTTGTACGTTGTACATTATTACTCCTAAAAGCATGTTCTTGCATGCCACCAATCCCATAGGCGATGCCATATTTTTGGTTGTGGCAAATTGGGGATGTTGATTCTCAATTAGTTGTTGTGCCATTTTAATAAGATGACTTAATACAATTACATATCAACAAGTGGTGCACTCTTGTGCTAATTTTGGTTCATTTTCCAATCATTTATTCATTTCCACTTATGTGTACTTGAACACATTCCTATGCACACCCATTGACACATATTTTTCTTCATTATCCATTTATTGCACCATAGTTACACACATGCCCATTCACTTGATCCTCACCTCGAGATCTACAATTATCTATCTTGAGCCAATCCTGGTGTGCTTAGGTTCCATCCCAAGTAATTAAGCACTTAATTTCAAATGTTCAAATTCAAATTTTGAAAAATAGGTTGTATTTTTTACAATGTGTCAAATTATGATGTTTATCAAGATTTAATTGTGTTTCATGATTAGAGGTTCACATGAACTCATCTCTCAAGAGCATGAACAATTCACTTTATAATCACTTCATCTAGATGATCCTCACAAGGGTGAAGCATGGGGACTTCGTAAGAGCCCACCCATTCTAACACTACAATAATGGAAGCACACTTAACCATGCAATTTCCCCCAAGATCACACCCACTTATGTTTGAATCCCATTTGCAAGCTCGTGAGAGATGGGTTCATGTGAACTACTCATGAAATTTAGGTCAAGTTTGACTTGAAAACTATACAATTGAATCTTGATTGAACATCATAAATAAAAATTTGGCCAACTCATGCCCTTTCTATAGTCATTATGAGTTGATTTGGTACACATTTGCATGACTTATTGCTATGTCTTGACATCTAAATACATTCATTTATGCATTTATGTATAATTCAAGAATAATAAAGAACATTACATTACATAGGGCATTCATTCTAAGAACACTTGAATCTAGAGCACTAAAATGAGTACATTTGTATCAATTATCTCTATATGAGTCACTACAAGCTTGAGTTTGTTGTCTTCAATCATTAAACCAAATTTGTAAAGTCAATCTATCAAAGAAGATGATTAAGGATAACTCGACCTTCACAATCCAACTACTTCCCTAAGGCATTTCTAGTAATTTCTAGAAGCTAAGAGAGATTTTAAAATAAGCTTTGCTATTATTAGCAAGTAACTATGTCGGCAAAAATAAAATAATAAAGATTTTAAACATGTCGGCCTATATTCCAGGAGTTTCTTGTAAAGGCCAAAGAAATCTATAAAAGAGTCATATGCAATTCATTTCAAGCCAGAAATAAAATCATTTGTGCGCAGTAGTACGTATTTGATTTTGTTCTCCTTTGTCTCTGCCGTCCAACAGTATATATGCATGGCGCAGAATATTGTTCCCCAGAAGAGTTCTGCAATGAGGGTTTTAGATTCAAAAATATGGTCCCATTTACCAGATGAAGTTGTAGAGAGCACATTGAAGTGGCTTCCATTGGAATCACTTACGAGGCTCCGTATAATGTGCAAGAACTGGAACAACATACCATCTTGTAAAAATTTCCTATGTTCGAGGAACGAAAATTTCAAAGAGCATCCATGGCTTCTCCTCACTGTCAATACTCAATCAAATTGTTACCGTTTAAACGTGTCAACAAAGGCATTGAAGGCTTTTCCTCTTAATTGTTCGGTATTCGCATCACTGGGAAGATTACATTTTTATGCTGTGGAGTGAACTATTTTTGTACAACCCCCTTACCATTACAGGTACTCAAATTCCTACAAGGAACTCTTTAATAAGGGAAACCGTTATATTATGCAATCATGTAAGGGAAACTTTTGTCCGACTTCCCCTACTCGAGAAAGAGCATTGGATAATCGTGGGGAACATTCTGTGGAAGGGTAGCCAATATCAAGTAGTAGCAGTGTACAACGGCTCCATACAAGTTTATGATCTTCAAAAGAAATCTTGGATTGTTATACAGCAGTTGCAATCACAGAATGCCAGCGATATAGTTTTCTTTAAGGGTTTTTATTTTTCTACTGTTTTCAAGGACGATAACGATATTTTTGGTAGTTGGGTATGGGATAATATTTTTGATAATAATCTAAACATGACTTCAAACCCATCGTGGAAGAAGATTGCAGATATGCCTCAAGAGGTGTTGGAGTTTTTTAATTCAGACTCAAATAATGATTCTTTTCAACACACATACCATTCCCTCGCGGTAGGGAATTATATTTGCTTGGTGAGACAACGCAGTGGAAATCTAGTATTTTTTCAATAAAGAAAATAGATCATGGAGTTGCTTCTCAGTGGGCGATAATGGAGAGAATTTTACAACTCGTGTTGATGCATTTGTTTATGAGCCGATTTTGGATTGAGTTAAACAGCTATTATTGCCCTTTCTTTATTTTTAAATAATAATTTATTTTCAAAGAAAATTTTATTCTTACTATATGATTTTATTCAATTTTGAGAATTTAAAAAATAAAAATAAAAACAAACAAAATAAATGTAGTATTTTAATTATATATGTGAAATAGATATGAAATTTAACTTCGTTCATAAATTTCATATAGAATCTTTTGATTTGATTTTTAAGATAAAATGATTATCTAATTATGTGTTTTATTTAATGTGAATTAATATATATCAATTATTATAAAAAAATTAAATAAGTCTATCTAAACTCTATTAATAAAGATATCCATATTGAGTTATTTCATATATTAAAAGAATTTTAATCTTGTATTTACATTTAAATTATTTATTTATTTGTTTTATCTAAATTGTTTTTTATTAGAGATAAAACAGTTTTTGAAGGGGTCCAAAACCCTTTCAAAAAATATAGCTGCTTCAAAAGAAAAGCATAAGATTAGCAAGCAGTAAACCAAAAGCAAAGATATGGGTTTTTGTGCCCTATTCTCTCCTCAACTTCTCACCTCTCTTCCTTTTAAGCAAATTGGGTCTGCATCTAACCATTTCTCATCTCCTTTGCTCTCTATCATCTTGATGATGGATCGATGAATCTGATCGAGCTTGATCAACTCAAAACACAATAAAAAATCTAGAAATTACAAATCTTCAATAAAACATGTGTCAGAAAAAGAGACAAAATAATTGTCCCCATATCACTATGGATAATATTTTGATGCAATTTTACTTTCTTTTATTTTATTTTACAATAGGGGTGTCCGTGCCGAGTGGCCCAACAACGGGAAAGAAGTCTCACCTCTTAAATCCGAGAGAGGAGTTGAACCCAAAACTAATATTTATTATTTTACAATAATTTCAAATATTTATTGCATATTTAATTATATAATTATTTTAAAAATATTATCTACTATTATAATTATTTACTATTTTATCAATTAAAGTATATTAGACATATCATTTAAGTAATCTAAATATTTACTATTTTTTTAATTTTATTTTTTAAATAATATTTACTAAATTTTTAAAATTTATGTTTAATTTTTATATTATTATTGTTGTATATAAGCTTTTTAATAGTTTTGTTTAATGTACTCATGATATCAAATGTGATGCTTAAACAGACAATCAAGAACACAACACAATTTTTTTTACCAACTATAAATTTTTTACTCAAATCATTATTTACTTCCTTTGCTTAAGGGAATAATTTAAACCATCGGTTAACTATTTTATTATATAACACACTATTTATTTCTTATTATATATAATTATTTTTATATAAAGAATATTTGTAGTAATTTTTTTAAAAATCTATCTAAAATATTCACCTAGCTGCTTAGCTTTACATTATTAGTTGCTGCGAAAGGAGAAGTATAGGCAATGTCTTGCTCTTAATTATTTATTAATAATTCATTTTTAAATCAATAGGAGGTGAAATGTTTTTTCTATATGAAATATAATTATCTATTGACAATGTAAAGATGCAAATTTTATAACAAAACATATTTAAAAATAATTTTGAAATTTTATTCCATAAGAGCTATTATTGTGCTTCCATTACAGATAATAACTTGACAGATGGGAAGGGGCATTTCACTTGCTCATTGAATGTGGTCAAAAGTGGTACGGTTATCAAGTGTCATGCTCTTCTAATTTACATAGTTATAATTTAAATGGAATAGTTTGTAATTTAGAGCAAACAAAGGACCAAATACAATTAATTTAATTCAGAGCAAGAGGAAATGGTTGGTATTCCTGTACATTCATATTCTTTTTATTCGTAATTCCTGTGCATTCATATTTATTTGATTTTCTTTGATTTATTTTTTTCAAACTTCACATTGAGATTCTTAATTCGTGGTAGTGTATTTTATTTTCCATTAATCTAAAATCAACTTGATATTGCTGGTAAACAAAGGAAACAGTTTGAGTTTGACTATGTTTAGGTCCTAGCGACCCTATCATCACATCATTAATAACATGTACCATGTTCAATTTGGTTGGATTTAGTTTCATTTGGATGCTGGCCTGTTTGGATATTTACTTCAATTATTCTCAAAAACTGACTCTACGTATTGGGTAAGACCACAACTGGAGTACTTTGTAATGAGAGCACTACCAACAATTAGGTTTTAAAGAATACTATTTCTAACAATCTGGGCATGATTCTTTT
>VDFB02152574.1:0-47211 GCA_007258455.2 Sequoia sempervirens
GCCATGTTAGGTACCCATTTACAATGCAATCTCTCACGAATGGAGAAAAGGATAAAACCCAATGGGACAAAACTCCTCCAAAAGAGAGAAAAGATAAAAACAAGGATGATGTATAGAGGACTCCATGATACTCCCAAGGAATACATCCATCATGTATATACAATCAATGAACCCCAAAAAAGAGGGAAAAATAGAGACAAGATATACCCCCATAATGAAGAATCTTCAATATCGATGAAAAATGTTTGAAAATAAAAGATGATCCAATGCCTGCAAGCAACACATATTCCCTTAGGAAGAAAAAAATCCATAGGATGACGAAGAAGCCACTCCTTGTCCAACTAAAAGGAGGAAGAATGAAGTCTAAAAATGTATGGCTTTGAAAATTGAGAGGAGTATCCAAGGTCAGATATAAGCCACAACATAATCATGGTCAAACTCAACCAAGAAACATGACAAATCAAGGAAATGAGGAAACTCATGAATGCCAATCTCGAAGGACAAAGAAAATGGGTTAACATTTGTGTTGAAAATGTTATCAAATAGGAGAGAAACCACCTCAACATGTCCTCCAAATATATTGTATGAAACTCCAAAAACAAGTTAGAATCCCTATAAAATATTCATCCCACAAAGCAAGATCTAAAAAACTATGATCATCTTGTTGAATAGAAGCATTGAAAAATGAAGAAGTAGGAGGTGGAGGATTAGGAAGCTCAACACTATTCTCTAGAATACCAAGGTTTATATGACCAAATTTCTCCTCACAAACATTATTCACACTTGATGAATGAGTGTGAATATCAGTCGAGGGAACATTATCATTAGCAAAAGAAAAATGGGAAAAGGAAAAAAAATGAGATGAATGATTAACCATCACTATAACAATGATCTCTCTAGTCTCCAAGACCATTATGCATACTTATCAGGAGTGTACTCAACTATTTACCTTGTCCACTATGGGTGACTTGATAAATAGAAAGGATATTAGATAAAAAAGAAGGAACATAAAGTATATCATTAAAAGCTCCTTCTCCCATGTCAATAAAACCCTTCCCACACACCTTCATATATGTGTTGTTTCCCACCAAAATATTAGGAGAATTACAAGGCTCAAAAGAAGAGAATACACCCATAGATGATGCTATATGATGAGATTCCCCTGAATCAAGAAGTCATCTTCCGAATTCAAAAATTGTAGAGGCCAAGAGTGCTCTTCCTTTCATTTTGTGTTGACCATTTATAACTCCGGTCCTTGACTACGATGACAAAGCTATTGTGGATTATGATGCTAAAGAAGAAGAAGAAGACACTTTGAGGGCAACAAAATGTTATTCTTTTATTTAGAAGGTGGAATAATTCATCAATATTCTTATTGTAACATCTATGCTCATCATGTCCTATCCTTTTACAATATGCACATTTCAACTTATTCCTTTTAGATGAGTCCTCTTTGGAAGAGGAAGTGGAATTAGGAGTGCTTTGTGAAGGCGAATCCTTACCTTGCTCATTAGACTTGGGGTCCTTATTTTTCTTCTTACTTTTTCCAATTGAAGCCTTTGGATCTTTTGCAATAAAATCTTGACATGTGGAAGACTTTAATTTTCCCATGTATGCCAACTTGGCTTGTTCTGTTGTGAGTTGAACTGTGAATCCATCAAGAGAAGGAATTTGTGTGCATTTCCTAAGGAATTTTTTGTAGCATAAAATGTAGAAACAAACACTAAATAATCAGGACCTAGCTTAGCAATAATAGAAAGAATCAATTGTTTACCCTCTTTGGTGACCCCAAAATCAGACAACTGCAGTCTAAGAGAATTGAGCTTGGTGAATAAGTGGACTAGATATTATCAAAATCTGAAGGATTAAAACTCATAAGTTTATTCTCCAACTTAAATTTATTCATTTTATTTAGCTTACCACAAAGACTCTCTAAGGTAGTCTGAATTTCATTAGGATGTGTACAAGATATGTCATGATATCTAAGATCTAGAGAAATGGAAAAAATTAGAGTATCAAGGGCTTCATACCTTTTATCAAACCATTTTCTTTTTTCTGTAGCTCCTATGGGTTCTAAATCTTTTCCAAATATTATTCTTTACAACTTCAATTTTAACAATAAAACCCCCATTTGTGATTTCCATGCATGATAGTTATATGGGGTAATAAGTACAAATTTTCGTAAATCCATGATAAAATAAAAAATTACAATAGATGAACGTAAAATTACCCCTCACAATACAAGAAAATAACCTCTTTGTGCAAAAATAATGCCACATTTTTTGCAAATTTACAAGTTATGTCAAAGTACCAATCTGACTTCAAACTAAAATCTTGAAATTTTGGTAAAAAAAAATCCAAAACTTGTGCATGTACAAAACTTAAGTGCTCATAAATACCTTCCTGATGTTTCAAGAATTGTAAAAAACAAAGCTCAGAGCATAAAGTTGAGCTTGGAGGTTGAAAAAAAATTGAATTCAAGCTGGGAAAATGGGAAACAAACAACAAAATTTTGAAAAAAAACACCTATACTACTAGAAAATTCACAAAGATAGCTTTTTCGCAATACTTTATTTTTAAAATTTGGCCACTTGGATCAAAAGTTATAGAAATTTGAAAGAATGTGCTATTTGGGCTATAAAGGGAAAATTTGGCCCTTAGGGCTTGGCCATTGGTTAGCCATGTGACCAATGGCTTGGGGGTTTAGTGTTGGTAGTTAAAAAAAATCACCACTGCTCATACTGGCAATGGCCCTTGCAGAGCCACCTGCCTTGGTGGCCTGAAGGGGAGGCAACAGTTACCACGCTGCTCCCCTTAAGCCCTCCTAGGCTAGGGAAAACCCCCCGCTCAGCTTGGCTGTGACCAAGGGTTCCCAAAAAAAAGGGTAAAGATTTTAAAAGATAACATTTTTTATTAATAAAAACTTTACGCTTAACAAAAATGAATTTGTACTCTTTTCGCCAAAAAAATAGACCTATACCATCAACCAAGCCAAGTATGACATTGATGCCAATAGGGAATATATCTTCAAAATATGTTGATTCTATCCACAAACTCTATAGATTGTGACCTAACATCGTACAACAAAGCCATACTATATGGATTTTTCAGCGACCTCTGCAAAAAACTTTGATGCTCCTAAAACAAAAGTGTTCGTTTTTGATGATTTGGCAGTCGATCTTTAGATTTTTGGGCCTTCTAGATGCATTTTTGGGTTAATTTTGGCCCAAAATGCTTTGAGAGTTTAGCTATCTCCTAGATCTAGCAACTTTAACCCTAATTGAAACCTTTGTAGATCTAACAAAACATAACACAATTTGACAAAACAAAGGGAAAACCTGACTTTCTTTGATGTCATGGATTCAATCGTGAGCTCCTTGAAAACCCATAATTCACCTAGAAAATATTCAAGCCAAAATGAGCCCCTCGGATCTAGGAAGGAATCTGCAATAGTACATCTTTGATACCATGCAAGAGTTAATGATGAACTCCCAACACCCTAGGAACAACTGCTACACCAAAATATCTTCTACAAGAGAGAAAATGGAAAAAATATCTTACTATGATTATGGCTGTAAGATTACAAGATTGAATATGTAATGTACATGAGAGTCCTTGCTTATAAAGGTAAGGTGAAAGATATGATTAAACAATATTGTGACATGTGTATTAATCCTATGTTACAAGACAACTAACTTGACAAAAAAATAAAAAAGATAAGATAGGATAAGATCTTATCTAGACAAATAAGACTTCTAGAAAGATATTTGGAACCTAAGTAAACTTAACATGTGAATAATCCCTCTTACTAGGAATTAGTTAGGTACAAGACATTTATTCACACCGACAAGACCAAGTTAATCATTCACTTGTAATGGATCATTTGTTATAAAAGGCGACTAATTTTGAATTAACGTACATATGGATGGCTTCTCAAGGTATAACCAACTTATGGTTAAGGAGTATAAACAACACAAGAAACCATTTACAACTCCTTGGGGTACATATATATATGTCTATGTGAGAATGTTGTTTGGACTCAATAATGTAGGGATAACCTTCCAATAAACCATGGACATTACATTTTTTAGCCTAATAGATGAAATAGTGATTGTGTTTCAAGACGATCTAACAACCTATTCCAAGGATAGAAGAGATCACTATAAATATTTAGAGAAAATATTCTAAAGATGTCTAGAATAAGAAATTTCTTTAAATCCTAGAAAATGTGAATTTTGCATGGAAGAGGGCACTTGTTAGGACACATTGTATCCAAGGATGAAGTAAGGATAGATTCATAAAGGGTAAAATCAATTGACCATATTCTTAGGCCCAAAATTGTTAAGGGTGTGCATTCATTCTTTGGGAAATGAATTTCTTGATAAGATTTGTGCAAAAAATATCTAAGAAGACTAATACAATTTCTAAAATTTAATGCAAAATGTCAAAGAGTCACTTGGATTGATGAAGCAGTTGAATCATTCACAAGAATCAAGAAAGTCATCAAAGAATTGCCAATTTTGGTAAGCTTAGATTATTCTAAAACCTTCTAGCTATTCTTATTTACTTCATTCCACATTATCATTATTGTGCTACTCCAAAATAATGATGGGTATGAACAACCCATTACATTATTTAGTAAATACTTACAAGAGGCATAATTAAATTATTCAATGATGGAAAAAAGTGATTATGCCCTAGTCAAGGTTGTCAAAAATGGCATACCATACTTGATTGATGCAAAGATAGTTGCATAAGTGCCACACACAACGGTAAAGGATATACTTACTTAGCAAGGAGCCTCAATAAAATGATGCAAATGGATCTACAAGATCTAGGAATATGACATTGAGGTACACAAAGCCAAGTTGGTAAGATGTGAAGGTTTGGCCAAATTAATGATGAATGTAAGCTTGGAAGTGATAGAGGTAAATAAAAATGGTGTTGATCACACATCTATTTTTTATCTAGTAGAGAATGATCCTTTGTGTAAGGACATGTCTTTTATATGTTTAACATAAAGTTCCTTGTTAGAATGAATAAACACTAGCAAAGGAATCTAAAATTTTAGTCCCAGAAGTATGTGCTAATCCATGCCAACTTGATGTGGAGAGATCCAAATTAACTACGACTCAAGTTCCTAAACCAATAACAATCTAGAAAAGTAATTGATGAACGCCATTAGGGAATCTATGGGGGAAATTTTAAGGATAAGACCACTACACATAAGATCCTTAGGGAAGGATTTTTGTGTCTTATCATATTCAAATATGTATCTAAAAGAGTCAAAAGATGTTATTCTTATCAAAGGTTTGATAGTAAATAAAAATTTGCAAGTGTTTTTTCCTCTTTTCTTCATGACTTTTGATGCTCCATTCCAATATTGTTAAGTTGATTTTAGGAAAGTTAAAAGAAAAATATAGCAATGGATACAAGTGGATTTTTATGGCTATTGATTATTTCACCAAAGAGGTTGAGGTAGTCCCAATCCATAATACTATATCAAAGGTGGTAATTGATTTTTTGTTGAATGTAATATTATAACCAAACTTGGTTTTCCTACAAGAATCATTATTGATAATACCATATTCTTTAGATCACATAATGTTTCAATCCTATTCACTAAGTATGGAATTAATATACTTTAAAGATAGAGGAAATGGAGATAAAATTGAAAAAGAGATAGAGAGATATAGAGGAAGAGGGAGAGAGAGAGAGATAGAGAGATATATGGTGAGATAGAGAGGTAGAGAAAAGACAGGGGAGAAAAAAACAGGGAGAGAGAGAGAGAGATAAACGATGTGAAAACAAACAAGATAAAGAAGAAAAAACAAGAGAGACAAGAGGGAGAGAGAGAGAATAATGTTAGATATATGGGAAAGAAAGAGAGAGATAATATATGAGAAAGAAGAGGGAGAGAGAGAGGTATAATATAGAGATAAAGACAATATAGAGAGTTTCAGAGAGAGAGGAGAGATGATAGATGAGAGAGAGACAGAGTGAGAGTGAGACAGATGATAAGGGAGTGTGTGTAAGTAGAGAGAGATACAGACAGGAGAAGGAGCAAAAACGATGAGTGTGTTTAGCAGTTGATCAAAGAGAGAAATGGATGAAAACAAAAGAGGGAGAGATATAAAAGTAATATTTTAGGGAGTCGAGTTAGAGAGAAAAGAGAGGGTGGAGGTGAAGTAGAGATATAGAAAGACGGAGCAATAGGGAGAAAGGCAGAGAGAGAGATATAAAGAGGGAGAGATAGAGAGATATATATAGTGGGAAAGATAGGGAGGGAAGAGAGAGATGTAGGGAGAGGTAAGGAGACAAAGATAGGGAGAGATAGAGAGGAAGATAGAGATGGTGATGGACATGGACATGGAGATGGATTAGATACTCAAATCAACTATGCATCCAACAAAGGTATCCATGGGGAAGTGATAGCTTCAAATCAACTAGATGCATCCACGTACAAGGATTCAAACATGATTGAAACAAAACCTTTGAATTAGGAAGATAATTAGGCTCCATTACCAATAGACTCATGTTTGCAATAGGGAGAGATGTGGAGAGAGGGAGAGATAGTGATAGAAAGAGGGAGAGATAGAGGAGGGAAGAGTGAAAAAGAGAGCGGGTAAGTAGATAGAGATAGAGAGGAAGATAGAGATAGAGATGGATATAGAGATGGAGAGGAACATTTATTTGTTAAAAGAAAAATCTTCCTCAGATCCCATTGTGCATTAAGTAGCAAAAACAAATTGACAAGCATAGGAATTTATTGCACGATGAAGTGACACTCAGTGATCTTCAGAAGGCCATTAAACCCCATTTGTATGTAATCATAATTTTCTATCTTTCTTCATAAAGAGACCCTTCATAAAAGTATCTCAACTCTACTTTTATATGGTTGGTTGCTAGAGTTATCTTTTCAAGTGGGCCCGGTCTATCTTTCTTCTTTTACTTGCCTTGTCTTAATTATTTTCTATTTAAATTAGTTTGTAATATATTTGGAATATTCAAATGTTTTAGAAAATTAGTTGTACTTAAATAGTAAGAATGATGATCTATTTTTTATTATATCATTTATCAAAGTTTTATTTTTGGTATGGTTGATGTTTATTTGATTCCTAATGATTGTGATGGATTGGATCATTTACTTGTGATAGTTTAATCAAATGATAACTTCTAATTAGATATAAGCTCCCTCATAATATTTAATCTACCATATAAAAATAAAAAATATATAATCCAAATATTTTTCGTATATAGAATAAATTATATATATACCATTATTTTTCTCTTGATTAAGTGAATCAATTATTTTTATTTAGTTAAAATATTAATTTTAGAAAATTAAAGAATTAAAATCATTGTTCAAATGTTTTGTAATGAAGGTAAACTTTCAAGTTGTACAAAAGTTAGATGTCTAGTCTTTGTTTCTTTAAAAATAATTATAATTTAAAAAGGAATGTAAGAGCACATAGATATTAGGGCGGGGGCCCTGGCTCGAATAGCTAAAGCATCCTGTTGTAGGCAAGTGGTCATGAGGTCCAGTCTACCTCCCATCCTTGTGGTATTGGAGGGTGTGTGGTGTTGACATCGCCGGTCACGTGGATTTTTTTACCAAGTGGATTGAAATAAGGGGGGGTACCTGATTCTTGCAGTCTAAACAAAAGCGCATGCTGATTCTTGCATCTAAAAAAAGAGCAAGTAGATAATTGATCTTAAAAAAGTTATGTTTTTAAGTAGTGATTTTATCTCTTGATCACCTTACTAAAGTTGTCATTAAAACTTATACATTAGCAATTAAAAATAATAATTAACAATATTATCAAGTTGAACCATTTATAATTAATATAAATAGAAAGTAGATATAATACCCATAATATATTTATTAGTAATTAAAAATTTCTTAAACTTTAAACAATTGAAACAATACGACAAATACATAATTTCAAATGCTTTGCAATGAAAGTTAAATTATGGTAAAACTATGATTTATACAAAACACTAGATTTTTTTTCTTTATTTTTTTAAAAATAATTATAACTTAAAAAGGAATGTAAGAGTATGTAGAGATTTGATCTGGGATTTCATGGATTTTTTTAATGACATATTTATGCATTAGCAATATATATATTTTTATTTTAGCAATACTATCAAGTTAAACATCAATTTAAATATAAAGGAGATGTAATGACCATAATATATTTATTAATAATTTGAAAATATATAATTACATTAACTTTAGAGAGAAAATTCTTAAAAATGAACAATTAAAACAATACTATAAAATAAATAATTTCAAATGATTTGTAATGAAATTAAGTTATGATTTATACAATAAGCTATATGTTTATCCTTTGTTTCATTAGAAAAAAATATAACTTAAAAAGGAATGGGAGTGGATTTGGAGATTTGATTTCTAAAAAAAAAGTTTTTCAAAGTAATGATATTATCTCTTTGACTCATGAGAAAAAATATAGCTTCAAAATGAATGAGAGTGAATGTAGAGATTTGATTTCTAAAAAATAGTTTTTAAACTAGTGGCAGTAGCTATGGATATTAGTTTTTTTCTATATTATTAAAATTGTCAAATGATTAGATCTTTCTCAACTGTCTTGCATCATTCTAATACATTTTGAACCGTCGATCACAAAAGTCAATTGATTGATTAGGTTCATATAGAGACCGCCTTTAGTGTAATTATGACAAGAATAACTATTGTTATGCATCCCCATTTAGAAATTTTCCCTTTATGATTAGTAGATCTTCGTGTTTTTGCAAACATTTCTCATCTTCTTATTCCATGTTATCTTTTAGTAGGTTCTCCTTTTGATGAGATTCTAGAATAATTATCTAGTTTGACCTTCAATTGTATCCTTTTATAAACAATGAAATAAATTTCCATTGTCATTCATGGTAATTATCACTTTTTCATCCATCTCAAATCACTTATTGGTAAGAAACTTATTGGCATCGACTATGTTCAAGCATTAAGCATGAATGAAAGATAAGAGAAATCCTTGTAAGATAAAGGTAGCTCTAGAATTCTATTTTTTTAAAAACATTACTAATCTCATGTATAATCTTATAGGGACCAAATAACATTTAAAATGGATTCCCAATTTTATGTACAATCTTGTGGTGACCATATAACATGAGAGTTGACTCATTGCACTTCTATTAGCAAAGACGTAAGAATCCATCTAATCAAGGGGCAGGGGGCCTAGCTCGATTGGCTAAAGCATCCTGTTGCAGGCAAGAGGTCATGCGGTCTAGTCTTCCCCCAAACCCGTGGTACCAGAGGGTGTGTCGCGCCAGTGCCACCAGTCACGTGAAAACAAAGTTTACCAGGCGCATTGCAGTTTATAGAGGGACGGATACCCGACCACCCAATAGATTCCTGCAGTCTAAAAAAAAGAAAAAAAAATCCATCTATTCAAGACAAAAAAAAAATATACTTTTTTTTTTGCAATCTCTTAATTAAGATGGGAACCAATTGCCTCTTTATGTTCCCCAAGTGTTGCCAACTACTACAAAGTCAAAGTTTAACATTCATTTCTACTTGTTTGTCATATGTATCAAGTTTTCAAAACATGATGATCAATTAAGTTTCCAAATTTATAAGTTGTCTGATAATGTCATTGCCCTTAAAACATGTCTTGAAGTGGTGCTTTGTAAGCTTTCAAAGACTTGAATGAGAGCTTGTGAATCCCCTTTCATCCTGAATGAAACTCATCAACCCTTGAATGTGAGAGCTTTTAACTCCCCTTTCATTTTGGATGAAACTCATCAAGCCTTGCATATGATGGTTAGTGATAAAATGCTTGGGCTAGGTGGCTTTGTTGGAATATCCGCTCCAAATAAAACTATAGATGTGTCAATAAAGAACTATAGAGGTGTCTTCAATTCCAGTAAGTTGTCATTAGATGTCTAGTTTGTTATTGAACAACTCCACTAAGTTGTCATCATAATTAGCATGATTATAGGAAGTCTATTGAGTGTTTGCAACTATAAATTTGTAATTTGTTAAGAATAGTCAATTAGAAAGTGTTTCGTTTTTGTTGTCCCAAATTCTATTTTGGTATTAGAGCTAGTTGATATGTTGCACCTATAGTTGGAATACATTATGCAGTCATCAAGCTCAAAGCTATGGTAGTCCGGTAGGCTGAGCTCTTTTGAGAATAATATCTCTACTGATGAATTTATCATTGTAAGAGTTCTACATTATTCCATTTTGAATCTGTGTTTGAAAGTATTTTTGTTGTGAATTGAGAAGAACAACATTGGTTTAGAGAGTAAGCACGGTAGTTCAATGAAAGTTGTTGCTGCCAAGCCAAATATTATTGTGAAAAATCTTGTTGTGGCTATAAGTGGCTGAAGTTGAGGTGAAGCTTATTGTTGAGTTCTACGAACCAAGAACTTCAGCCATTGTTGATGAACCACCAAATGATAGTTAGGATGATTTCATTGAAGATGTGCTAGTTGTTCTATTTTGAAGAGGCCAACACTTTGAAGACAAGAAGGGATGTAGTAGAGGATAGATAGATGCTCAATAGTCTGATGTGCTTGTGGAAAAGAAACTATATCTCATTGGGGTTATGAAACATACATGTGAAGATTGGTGTCCAATAGTTGAAAGGGGGATCCAAAATCTAGAAGTTCAACATACCTTTATGAGGGTGATGAGACACTTCATGTGCAAATGGTGTCCAACGATGTTGGGAACTTGGATTACAGCTAAGTGACTATACTTAGGAGCAGCTTGAAGAATTTTTAATAGTTTGAAAACTGTTTTCAAAGAATAGGTTCTGCACATTATATTTTCCATTGTTTTATCTTTAGTGTTGTAGCGCTAAGAGGAGCTGTTGGAATATATGCTCCAAATAAAACTGTAGATGTGTCAATAAGTAATTGTAGAGGTGTCTTCCATTCCAGTTTGTTGTCGAACTGTTCCAGTTAGCTGTCACCATAATTAGCATGATTATACTAAGTTTGGTGACTGTCTGCAGCTATAAATTTATAATATTATGATATTGCTATCAGGATTCAACCGTGTAGTTTCGAGTCAAACTCATTGACCCATGTTTCATGAGTAGTGGTTCACTGGAACCCATCTCTCATGATATCGAATGGTCCACTTAGCACTCATTGCATCTAGGTGATGCTCACAGAGGTGAAGCACTGGTCCGTCTCGGGAGGTCACCCATCCCAAGACTTTCCAGCTCAAGCGCGCTTAACCGGGAGTTTTTTCCAAGGTTAAGCCCGCTTGAGTTGTTACCCCATTTGCAAACCTTCAACAAGTGTTGTGCCTTATGAACCATCTATTATAGAGCCCCTTAGCTATCAGATAGTAGCCAGACAATTATGATATATTAGCAGGTAGCGTTTCGAGTCAAACTCATTGACCCATGTTTCATGAGTATAGTGGTTCACCGAACCCATCTCTCATGATATCGAATGGTCCACTTAGCACTCATTGCATCTAGGTGATGCTCACAGAGTTTGACTCGAAACTACACGGTTGAATCCTGATAGCAATATCATAATTTAACAAGCTGTGGAAAAATACCTCCTACTTATCAATTTATAATATGTTAAAGAATAATCATTTAGAGAGTGTTCTATTTCTGCTCTCCCAAATTCTATTTGGCTTCCCTTGTGAATTCTATAAATTCTCTGACCTACTATTGGCCCAAATTTACATAGTTTATATAGAAGGCTGTAAATAGTCTGCCAAAAATGTAAAAGGATGTCATAGAGCGCCAAAATAGTGAAAGTATAAATGGAGAACATTTTACTTTAGTTCTTCTTCATTGCAAGGGATTGCAGTTTAACAATATGAAAGTAGCTCACTGGGCTATAATAACTTAGAAATATATTTTATGAGACAACTTTAAATTTTAGAAAAGATCTCTTGTAAAAACCGATGTCTAAATTTTTAATCACCATTTTTTACCACATCTTATTATCCATCATCAAGATTAGGTTGACTTACCAATTTCAAAACTAATTCCTAGGGATAAAATAATTTGTATTTATATTTTGGGAAACAACATTAAATTTATTAGAAAACAGCTTTTGGAAAAATACTGTCTAAATTTTTAATCAATATATTTTAATTGCATCCCATGATGCATCACCAAGATTTATTTTGGTGATGAATCATGAGATGTGTTCCAAAATACTGATTAAAACATTAATGATAGATCACAAAACATAATCTGAAAAACATCAATTAATAGTTTACACATATTTTTTTCCCAAAAATTCCTTTCTCATAATATAAGGGACTGTGCAAGCCATTGATCTTAAATTCCACTGACTAAAATAAGAAAAACAAATCAAATATGGAAAAACTACTGAGAATGTGAATGGCACCATATACAAAGTAACATATATCTTTATTGTTTCCGGTTTCCTATAACACATGCATGGTTGCAAGAAAACTGGAATTTCTGCCTAATTTGTGTGCCCAGTCAATCAATCTGTTGTCCTCAACACATCACCTTGCTTCAGGACATCACGTTTGCCATTTGTGGGTGAAATTGTGGATAGAATTACACAACCACTGAGCAGGGCCAGTACTAGTCCTAAACAATTTACCAATATAGCCTCTGATGAGTATCTAGCAATTGTTTTACTTCCTTGCAGAAAAGTAAGCTTCTCTAAGAGCCCTGTTTCAGCAGTTGCCACGGCTAATCCATAAATGTAAAGCCCGAGAAAAGCATGCCATGGCAACAACGTAGCTCTTGCATTTCTACTGCCACCTGGGTACCAAAATGTGGCAAAGCCAACAGCCCACTGCAAAAGGTAACACAGATACAAACAAACTTAATAGGAAACATATGTCAAGCACCACAAGCATAATATACAGCAACTAAATAGTTTTTTAGTAAATAACGCAGACAAAATAAGTAAAAACTCACGAACTATTGGAAATGTTCACATACCTGCATAGCAAATAATATGACACAAGCCACACCAAGCCATGAATGCAAACTGTAAAAGTTGTCGATTCCTTTATCAATATGAAATTTGTAAGCTGCCCAAATTCCTATAATGGCCATGATACATGCAACGGCTTGCAGAACAAGATGCACAGCTTTTTTATAACTTTTGGTTCCAGGAACTGTCTTGTATGCTAACATGCCTGTATATACACAGAACATTATAAATGTCAGGGTGGTGATTCAAGCTGTCCATCATTACCTCCAACCTTACACTGCTGAAACACATTATGCACACACAAATTATCCGGTAAAGCAACATTTTTTTCCTACAAAATAATGCTACATAATCCAAATATAAAAATGCTTAGAGATTGATTTTGGATTACTCTTTGGAAGTGAAAGAAAGAAATAGAACGAGTAAAACCTACCTTCACCACTGACCAGTATGAATCCAATAAGCATCAATGTTGGATGAACCTACAGAAAATGATGAATTTATCAGCTCGCGTTGTCCACTTATGATAAACATTAACCACAACCTAGCATTCCACAAAATATTGTGCCCTTCAAGATCCAAAATCTATGTAGAAGGACTTTTCTAGAGGAGACAGTACGATAACATTGGTCAAGATTCAGTTTCGATTCAGTTTTGATTCTTGACAATCAGTTATTTGTTTATCATCACTCTTGACCCCTCCCGAGTTTGGCACATGCCTAGTGAATCGCAGGTTTTACTGTTTGTTGGATAAGAATTTATATTTAGCAAAGGCGTACCTATGCCAGTCCAACAAATGTACTAGAAGCAACTTTTTAGATTTTTATTAAGGGCAGACCTGGGTCCTTTAGATCCTAGAGAATAAGATGCAACTAAAAGAAAATGAAGAGAGAACAGAAACAAAGACTTAAGAATTTGAAGATCCAAAGGCAGACAGATATTAGAGTTAGAGAAATAGACGATTAAAATATTCTATCTTATACTGACTACACTGAAATCTAAAAGATAAAAATTCGTTGAGAGTTTGAAACAAACAAAGTAATAAATCACCCTCTCCAATGGAGGTGACCCAGGCAGGAAATAGAGCTACTCCAAAACCAGTAAGGACACTACTCAACTAATAATCTAAATAGTAAATATCTATTATATGAATGGGAAAAGTGAAGAAGAGAAGAAGTTACCTACTTTAAATGTGAATCCAGTCAACCTTATGAAAATGCAAAAGCAACGACAACCGTGTTTTCATTCAATACTAAAACAAACAGAAATAATAATGATAATAGAAAATAGAACCTCATGAGCACAAGCCATTACCAAAATAGGAGTGGAGGAAGCTGCACAACAATGATGTATTGCACCTACAAAGTCCGAATATTGGAGGTAAACTATTCCAAGAGGCTCTCTGAATGAGAAATTGTGTTGACAGATTGAACTTACACCTACAAGAGAGGAGATCCCTAATTATAAAGAAAATGATATCCTAGCTTTACCCTATGATTTGTAGAATGCATCCAGTTGAGGGTTTCCACTACATATTAGAGACTGATTATTAGCATCATTATTATTAGTCAATCACAGAACAATAACATTCTAGGACAACACTTCTAATTTTGACCTTGTACAAATAAACTAGTATCAGACTCAATTTTCAGGAGCTTATAGACAGAATAGCTCATGTATATAGATCATATTTGCTTAACTTAAATGTTGGATTTTGATATACAACATCAGACTGCCCAAACCCTACTCAAAAGAGGATAAAATCTATTCAATCCACCCCTTTCCAACTGTCATGCAAGTTTGCAAAATGCTCATGATTATTGCCTCCTAAACTAGCTGAAATCCGCCTTTCATTGGACTGCTCTCGAAGGAAGTAAAAACACAAGATCTCTCAAGCAAGCCAGTTCCAATTTGACAACTGACATATATATACCCTTCAAAAGCCACAGTTAACACGAACCAAGTCAGCTAGAAAAGAGAATCTCAACTGTCTTTAAGCATATATCCATTCCTTCCCAATCATGCCTAAAGCCACACTTAACACAGGTAAACTTATAATAGCACTGAAATACAAACCATGACATACAATATTACTCAATTGGCTCACTGTAGGGAATTAGTTTAAGCATGAAATTGCACATTATTCTAACTCCGAAGATTACAGAGAGAAGTCACCTAAAAACCCAAATAAATGGATGACAACATCACATGAGGCAAGAAATAAAACAAATCAAAATACAGTAGACAGAAATACTGCTTCATAAATCTAAATAATCAAATAATGGAAGCCAACATTAAGGAGCATTTCAAATTATGTCCTCTTGCTAGAAGGGTCCGTGTTAAGCTAGAAACTCCCTTATTATCCTAATTTTACAAGCTTCTACAAGCCAAACTTGAGCTCAAAGTTTGCAAAAACTGCCAGGAGATCTTTTCAGTCATTATATTTATACTGAGTAACAAGACCCAAATTGTAGGAATGAGTTTTCCACAGTCTGCGAAGATTACAATAAGAGCTTTTGGATTCAACTATGTAAGTTTTTGGCATTGATGTTTCAGATCACACTCAATGATCCATCATCAAAATGAGTGAAATGGGAGTTGGATTGCAAACCTAGCCTCATAAATAGGCTGCAATGGCAGGAAAGTGAGGCTATCACGGCAATGCTTTAGGAAGGCTAAGTCTGCAATCTGCTTAGTAAGTTTTATCCTCAGCCTCTCCAAAAGATTTGCTTTGAACAGATTTCCCTCCCACGAAGGGTGTCAATTGTAGGAATGACTTTTCCACAGCCCATGAAGATAACAAAAGAGCTTTTGGATTCAGTTCTGTAATTTTTTTGCATTGACATTTTGGGTCGCACTTAGTGATCCATCATCAGGATAAGGAGTGAAATGAGAGTTGGATTGCAAAATTAGCTCCATAAATAGGTTGCAATGACAAGAAAGGGAGGCCATCACAGCAACATTTCAGGAAGTCCAAGTTTGCAATCCTCCAACTCTCATTTCACTCCCCATCCTGATGATGGATTACTAAGTTTTTTCAAAATGTCAATGAAAAAAAATACACAATTGAATCCAAAAGCTCTTTTGTTATCTTCATGGGCTGTGGAAAAATCATTCCTATAATTGACACCCTTCATGGGAGGGAAATCTGTTTCAAAGCAAAGCTTTTTGAGAGGCTGAGGGTAAAACTTACCAAGCAGATTGTAGACTTTGACCTTCCTAAAATGTTGTTGTGATAGCCTCACTTTCCTGCTATTGCAACCTATTTATAGAGCTAAGTTTGCAATTCAACTCTTATTTCACTCCACATCTTGATGATGGATCACTGAGTGTGATCCAAAACATTGATGCAAAAAAACTTACACAGTTGAATCCAAAAGTTCTTATTGTTATCTTCATGGACTGTGAAAAACTCATTCCTACAATTGACACCCTTCATGGGAGGGAACACTGTTTCAAATTAAAACTTCTTGAGAAGCTAAGGAAGTGGATTGCAGACTTGGCCTTCCTAAAATGTTGCCACGATGGCCTCACTTTCCTACCATTGCAACCGATTTATGGTGCTAAGTTTGTAATCCAATTTGTATTTCACTTCTTATCCAGATGATGGATCATTGAATGTGATATGAAATGCCGATGCAAAAAAATTACAAAGTTGAATCCAAAAGCTCTTATTGTTAAGACTTAAGACCCAAAATGGCTGACCTGAACTTGTGAAATCACCACCATTAATGAGGAGCAACAACTCAGCAGTGTTCAGGTTGCTAAATATGCACTATCTGACCCTACTGTTCTTGTTCCTATGCCTCTCATAATTCCTGTGGCAAATTATAATGATGGCAAGAAGTGATTTTCACTCTTTGTTATTCAATTGGTGAAATTGCAGTCATAGGAGAATTGAAAAATCCTGTAAACGGACATTTTTCCTGCTCCCTTCTACCCCAATCCCCCTCGAAATGGGCATTAAAACAGATCAACACTTCATCGTCAAAATCCTACATCTCTAGTCAAGCTCTCATCAAATTACAAGTCAAATTTTCAGAAGAGGCCATAGAAATGAAGAAACAAATACAATTACTGGGAAGCAAATATTTCTGAAAGAGATGCTCAAGGTTAAAAGTTGTCGCACCTTGGTTTGTTTCAATTGCCATTTTTAAAGAAAACAAGAAACTTCGTCAATCTGATTGCTTTTTAGCAAATAAGTCGTTATGGTCAGCTTTGTAATCAGCTTATATAACTGATATAAGTATGGTTGATTGAGTCATAATTAAAACTTAAAAGTTTTATATATCCAATTAGTTTCCATAAAGGAAAAGCCCTTTGAAAGCTTCAGAAATGAAGGATGTCTGGGCATCTACATATATGCATTTCAGAAGTCCATAGCTCTTACGTTTACATCCATCCAAGAGTTGAAAGGTCACATCTAAAGAGATAACTAATAATTACTCATTGTTTAAATTTGGAGAGGAACATCTTGCATAAATTTGTCTTTATATAATATTATTCCTACTTCCCAAAACAATACAGGGGATAGCATAATACCTGGGAGCAGATAGATCATAGCAATTAGATAAGAAGAATCTCATATTTGTTAGCACGATGAACAGTAAAGGTCACCAAAACTGAGCACCTGAAGCTTCAGCAAGTCCAACAAATGACATGCTCGAATGACATGCTCGAACATTTTTGTCCTGCAAAACTGCCACATTTTGGAATGGGCTGGTAAGCTGCACGTAAGGATACATGGTTCATCAATAGGGTTTCTCTGCTAGCAAGGATCATAAACTTAGCTTTGATGGGTCACGACTTAGAGAATGCTTAAGCTTTCACATTGTCCCCTTAAGGGCTGAACCGTTGGGTAAAAGGAAACCATATATTCATGAAAGTAACTGGAATAGCAGTAATGTATGATGCGTACTAAGGATTGATTTAGACCACTCCTGATTGAGCACACAGAACCTGGTCCTGATACAATAGCAAATATAGAACAGTTGAAAGTTTTTAAATTCAACGGTTGGGGTACAAAACACCGTACCTTGAAATATATTTTTTTTTCGGATGTAGATAGATTGACGATCTTGAGTTTAATAATGAGCTTGAACATGAGCTCCAGCCTCAGGAGTTCAAAATTTGAACAATATGTAAGTTTTTTTGTTTTTGAATGCGTACTCCAAGAATCTTCTGAAATCATCTACGTAATAGTTTAAGTTTGTAAAAGTTTTGGGCTTCTATGCATAACCCATCATAACAATTAAGAAAAGATCCCCTTGTGACCATGAGCTCGAAACAGAGGAGTTCAAAATTTTAACAATATGTAAGGTTTTTTTTAATGAATTTTTGCAGTGTGTTGTTTGAAGAATATTCTGAAATCATTTACATAATATATTAAGCTTGTCAACAATTTGGGTCTCTGTAGGACCTATCACGAGGATTAAGAACTAAATCCCGTTTAGATCCCATAAGGGGCATCATACACCAAATAGAAAAACAATCCCCTTCAGGAATGGCATACGCCAAATTGGTGTCTCTAGCTTGGAACGCTGCCTTGTCCTTTCTACTGTTACCTTTATATATAAGCGAGCGAATTGCTGTAACATAGTTGGCTTGGTCATGAAGTCAAAACCCAGGGTATAGAACATGAACAATATCCAAGGGGAAAGAATCTAGCTTGCTGATGGGCTTCCTCTGACCCCGATAGAGCACCCAGTGAACCACTCACAAATATGTAGGGTGAAGGGAGAATAACCCCATCTGGCCCCCATTGTGCACCCGATGAACCATTTGGGTAGCCTCAGTGATCTCACATGCCAAATTTGCATCGGGCCAAACCACAAAAAAATACACACAGGGAGAATACACAAACAATCTAAGGCACACAAGAAACATAATTTCACAATCACCAAAGCAATGCATAAGTTAAAAGACATACATTGAAAATGAGATCCTTGTTCTCAGAGATCAAGGCCATGCCTCCGCGGAAGTGCATCACCCAAATGAGCACCAGCAAAGCCACGGTTATTCCTCCAAATCTCACAAGCAACATCAATGGAAATGATACGGCCGGTGTCGCCATTGTTGGAAGATTATTTTTAGTCCAAAACTATATGAGATTAGATCAGAATGAGAAGCTTATTAGCAGGTACAGTCAGAGTTTGAATTTAAGAAACAAATCTTGTATTTGCTGACTTGGTGGCACCTCAAGCATGGAATTCCCAAGTTTTACAGAAAATGATCTCGATTCCTCATGCTGACTGGGTCTTTACAGAGAAAGGAAAGAATGAAGAAAGCCAATTTGCTTCCTTTCTTTGATGCTTTCTCCGTTTCTGCTTCCAGGTAACTTCTTCACTTTGTTATCAAGCTTGGACATATCCATTAAAGTCTTGCAATAGGAAGAGATGGGTCAAGGTGTCCCCAAACAAAACCTCGGTTTCGATAATTTTAACTTTTAGTTATGTACCTACCTAGGCCTAATTGATATTTTTAATTTTCCAGCATTTAATTGTATTTTTCCAAGTTAATTTATATTTACACGTGTGCTGAGGAGTATATGTATTTTAATTATTAATAATGGTATAAATTTTGTATAAAAGTTGAGATTTATGTATTATATTTATGTATTTCTTAATTTATGTTTTTCTATATATTATGTGTATTCATATCTTGATTTACATTTATTTATGTATTTATTTGTAATTATTTAAATTTAATTTTTTTTTCTTTAAAGATCTATTATTTATATTTTTAGACAATTTATTACTATTTTTTTTGTATTTAAAAGCATTTAATGCATTTATTTTAACCATCAACGAACCATATGAGAAGGTCAAACAAATAAAGAGTTATTCATATATCATTCACATGTTTACACTTTGATTTGACATTTAAAAAGATCTAGCTTGCACAATTATTCTAGGATTTTTTATTTTATTCTTATGTCTAAATGTGATCTTGGAGGTCACTCCCTTTATATTGATGTAAAAAATGTTTACAATGTTAGAATTTGTAAAGTAGATACTAATCCAAAATCTAGTGCAAGGTTTAGATACAATAAAATTGTAAATGCAAATGATCGAAGATCAAAATAACATCATACAATTAGTTATGAGAGACATGCAATTGCTTGAGAGGCACATATTGAGAATACGCAAAATAGCATAAACCAAAGTTCACAATTGCATTAATCAATATGATGAATTGATGGAAAGAGCTACAATATATAGCCTCGTAGTTTCCAAATTTGATGAGGATAGAGAAAATAAAAATAAATAAAAAGAATTGTTGACTAAGTTTTCCAAACCAATAAGATAAGAAAAAGCATGATTTCATGAAAGAAGGAGAAAATATGTGAACTTGTTGTTATATCTTACCTAAGAAATAAAAAAAATGCCTACATAAAGTTAATAAATAGGTGCAATATCACACTTAAGATAGAATATATCCAAAGTGAATAAAATATTCCACCAACACCCCTCTTAAGTGTAACATAATTGAGGGAAAAATAAATGGGTCCCAACAGCTAGGCCTAATGAAGTATCTATGTACATAAAGACCTCTAACAAACAAGAAAAAGAGAAAACTTCTAGGAAAACATTTACCTCCAAAATAGAGATAGAAAGAAATGACTAATAACCCTCTAAAAATGAAGCATCTCATAGCTCAACAAAGCTCATAAATTTAGATACTTTCAACAACAATAAATATTAATGACTTATCCATGGATAAACTCTAAAATGTAGAGTATGTGAATCTCTATGTACTTGGTCTACTAATGATAGATTGGCTTCCATGAGATTGGGATGACACTCTGGTTATCAAAAATATGACCAATGGCCATCCAAATTGAATATTAAACTTAGTGAGAATATGTTGAATCCAAGTGGCCTTATTGGTGGCATTTGTAGCCCCAATGCTCAGCCTCATAGAAAATATTAGAGCAATATCATATTACTTCTTACTCAACTAACAAATAGGACTAGAATCAAGTGATTAGAAGTAACTTGAGTGGACTTGTGATCTTGAGAATTGCCTACCCAATATGAATTTGTATACCTCACTAAGTTAATATGCATGCCTATTGTGTAATGAATCCCAAAACTATGAATACCTTGAATATAAAGGAGAATCTAATTGGCTACCTTCCAATGCAACTCATGGGGCTCTTGCATAAATTGAGAGACCATGCCCACAACATATGAAATATTAAACCTTGTGTGAGCCAAATAAATGAGGCTCCCAATAAATTGTCAATAAAAAGTAACATCAGCTAGACGTAAAGAGCATTGAGCCTCAAGTTTGACTCTAGAAAGAAAAGGGTTCAAAGTAGGCTTGTAGTCAGCCATGTGAAATCACAAGAACAAATAAATATCGTAATTGGACTATGCAATGTTGATCCTAGAAGTAGACTATGGTATCTCAATCTTGAGAAAACAATGCACAAAGCCCAAGTTAATCATAAAAATGTGTCATGAAATTTAGTTTTCAATATTATAAAATGGATGAAGAAAAACTCCTCATTCTCAATAGGTCATTAGCATAGAGAACTAGAAAGAAGAGAGAATCAACCTACTGTAGAATGTAGGCATCTAGATTTGAATGGTAATGAGAGAACCTAACTATGATATGGAAGGAATCCATCTTAACAATATCGAGCCTAATGAGCTTGTTTCAAGTTATGAATAATTTTTTGTTTGTAAACCAAATAAAAATCCTATAGAAATAATTATGATGAAATGTATTATGCATGTCCATATGGTGAACCTCTTAGTTATGTGCTACAATAATAGTAACTGTGAGTTGAATGGAATTCATCTTTGCAATATGTGCAAATATCTCAATGTAATCAATAGTAAAAACCTGAAGAAAAGAAACTTTGCAACCAATCGTGCATTATAGTTCCACTAACCCCTTTGTTATAAATTTTATCAAGTAGGTCCATTTGAATCTGATAGTAGAATCATGAAACTCCTATGTAAATGCATCTCTCATATGTTTGGTTGCATTTATTCTTAAAACCCTAGTTGTGAGCCTACTTTTCGAATAATATTTTTCAAAAATGGATCTTGGCACTAGTTTCATTCTTGTGTGAAGTTTTAAATCATCTTTTCATTCTAGTTTTAGTTTAGTTTCCTTTTCTGCTTTTTTGTTAAAATCATACCCCAAAAACTCCAAATTTTATCATACTTGGGAGTTGCCCCTCTCATACGTAGAGGAAAGTTGTTAATCCAGTAAAAACTCATCCAATTGTTGGAACACTTTTTGTTTCCCGTTGGGCAAGTTACATTAATATTTGTGGTGACGAATTTGTTTACCAACAAGGTGAAAGGAATTCTTGATTATGCTTAATTGTTCATGTTTTTAAACCATGCCCACATTAGATGGATAACATATATTGATGTATTCTTGTGTTTCATTTGGAATTCAAAGCTAGGATAGATTTAGTTGATTTAATTTTATTTATATTATGTCATTTATAGAAGGCTTTGAGATATTAGTAGTACAATTGGGATAAGGTTATAGGTAGTTATTTGATAGTAGAATCATGAAACTCCTATGTAAATGAATCTCTCATATGTTTGGTTGCATTTCTTCTTAAAACCCTAGTTGTATGCTTGCTTTTCAAATAATATTTTTCAAAAATGGATCTTAGTACTAGTTTCATTCTTGTGTGAAGCTTTAAATCATATTTTCATTTTCATTTTAGTTTAGTTTCCTTTTCTACTTTTTAGTTAAAAGCAATACCCCAAAAACTCCAAACTTTATCATACTAGGGAGTTGCCCCTCTCATATGTAGAGGAAAGTTGTTAATCCAATAACAACTTATCCAATTTTTGGAACACTTTTCATTTCTCGTTGGACAAGTTACATTAATATTTGCAGTGACAAATCTATTTACCAACAAGGTGAAAGGAATTATTTAACCCTTGTGTGTGGAAAATTAAATTGGACCTCAAGGTAGTCATTTAATTAAATTATTGATTATGCTTAATTGTTCATGTTTTTAAACCATGCCCACATTAGATGGATAACGTATATTGATGTATTCCTATTTTTCATTTGGAATTCAAAGCTAGGATAGATTTAGTTGATTTAATTTTATTTATATTATGTCATTTATAGAAAATGCATTTTATAACCATTATGTTCAAAAAAATTCCTTGAATTCCTATACAATGTAAAAAGAGTGATGTTGTTCATATTAGGATCACAAGGGTATATATTTAAAATTTAAAAAAATTGTGTATTTTGGAAAATAAAATTTGAAGGTTTTTGATGATTTCACCAATGGTGATTTTGGAGGCTTTATGGTTCTAAAAATTTTCAAAAAAGAGAAATTATAATTCAAACCATGAATTTTTTTTGTAGTATGGAGAGTCTCATGTGCCTTATGATTTTCTCAACCTTTTAGATACAAGGATAAAAAACTTAGACCTCATTTTCCATGCCTTAAATTTTTGGCCTAAAATTGACTTTTGATATTTGTATTTTCCCATGTTTGGATGTAGAGATCTTGAATATGGACCTCATTCTCCATCCACTGAGTTGGTGGTTGAAAGATGCAAGGATCACAATATTTGACCTTATTTTTTGTGCCTTGGCCTTATGAGTAGAGGTTCACTTTTGTACCTAGAATTGGATATTAAGGTTAGAAGTAGAGTGGAACCATGTTGTACTTTCAAAATTGGGGTTGTCCCTATATAAAGTAATGTAATACTAATAAAAAGAAATATGGATTTAATACCTAGAAAGAATTAAACTAAAGAGCTTGAAGCACTTCTTACACCAAATGCCTTAAGGGAATCATGTAAGATAGTATTAAACATACTTGTGCATGAAGGCCTCAAAAGAATCACACAAGAAAGCACTATCAACATCACTTGCATCAAAGGCCTTGAGAGAATCATACAAGATTAGTACTACAATACACTTGTGTTTGAAGGCTTTGAGAGAATTATACAAGATAGTACTTATGCCATTACTTATTGGTGAAGGCCTTGAGGGAATCATGCAAGATAGTGATGGCATTCTATGTCCAATACTTGGGAGGTTCCTTCACATTTTTGTTGGGTCATTTGTACCTAATGTGTCTTTGTGATTTTTTTTGCTTTAGTGCAATGTTATACCAACTCTTTTCTTTTTAGTTTTTGAGTTGCTACCATGCCATCTTGTGTCTTATTGCTTGGAGGCCATAACCCTTGTATACCATTATGCACCTAATTTTACAATGTATGTTTTTTGGTGTTTGTGATGTCATGATTTGTATCTTCCCCATAATTTTATTATGTGTGTGTATTATTGCCTAATTGACAATCTCTCAATTTAGAGGGTTGGGCCTAAGGGTTCCACATGGCTGGGTGGTATTGTTCCATTATTGGGCCTAGTTGGATTTATGGATATTCTTGGAGAGTGCTTCGAGTTCATCATTGTTGGTGGCATGGTAGATCTTCTTGTTCCATTTATTATGACATGTCTAATAAGGACTTTCATCATTCATTGACTTGGCTTGTATTAGAGTTATGATTGAACTTGTAATTAAATTGTCCACTATTAGGATGGAAGCAACATTTGTATTCTTTTCACTTATTGTTTATGTTATCTTAGATATTAAATTAAAATTAAATATTTTGTTATGCTCATGCTGATATGGTGTGTAGACATAGTTTACTTCCCATGCTTTGATTATATTGATATCATGTTGTGCATTATGATGTTTATGATAAGAGATATGAGTTATGTTTCACCTTATTTCTAGGGAACCATTCCCTTTTGGCGAGTTATTGTTCAACTAGTATAGAGCCCATAGGTTCTTGAAAATTTGGGTTGATCCATTTTTTCTTAGGATGAAAAATGAGGAAGTTATGCCTTAATGATCATGTAAATGAAGCTTGTTGGCTTTTTAGTTGCAAGATTTCTATAGGTTGTCAGTTGCAAATTAGAATTTAAAATCTAAATTGCAAGGAGCTTTGAATTCAAAGTTGTTAGGGATTTTTTGATGGTGTAGAATGTAATTTAAGTTTCAAAGTATGAATGTTATGAAAAGTAATGCTTCAAATGCTAAACATGCATGAGCAGCTCGATGAGTTCTCTAGCTAAGTCAATGAGATGGTATGTATTGAGATCATACATCTTAGTAATTTTGATATGGCTCAAGCTATAAAGGATCAAACTTCCCATGCTTTCTCTTGTTTTCCAATTTGGCATTCCATAAGAGAACCATATCACCAACCTAGAAGTTTCTATATAGTGTCTTCTAATCATAGATGTTTCATTACTTATTTCTATAGAAAAATATTCTCATGTGTAGCTCTCCTATTCTTATCAAAATTTGTCAACTCCAAGATTCTTTGAGAGATTGCACCATCTTCTTCTTCAATATCATGTAGCAACTTATAAACTAGTAACTGCAAGTTGATCGACATTTTGAATTCTATTCTATAGCAAAACTCAAATGGGCTCCTACCAATATCTTTCTTGAAGGTTATTCTATTAGACCATGATGCATATTTCAACTTATCATCCCACCTCTTCTTAGAATTTTCATAATAATCTTATTGCTAGATTCCTTGTCTATTGCTTTGAGGATGATAAAGGTATGAATGTGTCAAAATAAAACTCAAACATTGAATGTATATTTAACATATCCTAGGATTTGAAACACATTGCATTATTGGCAATAATCCTTGTGAGGACACCAAACCTGGTTATTATATTGTTGAGCAAGAAATCTACTACCATCTCAGATATAGCATCGTGGATTGGAATTTCCTCAACCCATTGGTGAAGTAGTCAATGGCTACAAGAATCTATTTATGTCCATTGTTAGATTTCTCTTGAATTTTCCCAATAAATTCTACCCCCCATTGTTGGAAAGGAGCTTCAACTATGATTGTTGTGAGGGGGAGTCTACTTAAAAACTTCAACTTATAAAAAAACCTATGACAAGCATCAAACGTTCTTTCTATTTCAACCACATCCTTGAACAAGGCGGGCCGCCAATATCCTACCCTAAGGATATTATGGGAAATGGTTTGAACTTTAAAGTGTCCACAAATACCTCGATGACACTCGTTCACAAAATTTTCAGCTTTTGCTTGATCCAAACATTTGAATAATAGTCCATCATTATTTCTCCATATTAATTCACCTTGCATCAATACATACCTTTGGGATTGCAACTTAAGTGTTATTCATTAATTGTGACTCATTTTAGGCATGTAATTCACGTTTTCTAAATATAATACTACATTCTTATACATGAATTATTGTTAACTAGCAATAAACATAAACATTGTTGGAATCTATTTCATTTACCTTTGTTTCTTCCAAATTAGCATCTACCATCAATTTGGCTAAGCCTTGAATTTTAACCAACTGTATAACTTATATCTCTATGTTATACTCTTGGATCTTATTGATCCACCTACATATTTTACTTGAAACTTCTTGTTGGATGAAGATATCATTCATTGTTGTGTGTGGCACATATGCAATAATCTTTGCATCGATAAGGTATGATATAATTGTTTTATTGTCTTTATAAGGGCATATGCATGCTTCTCCATGGTTGAATACTCCAACTCAATAGTTTGTAATGATTTATTATAGAAATAAATAGGCTACTCATACCCTTATTTGTTCTTCTAAAACAATACAACAACAATTGTATAAAAAGAGGCAAAAGTGAATAGCTAAAATTATTTTGAATAGTTTGAGCTTACCAAAATAAGTGCGTCTTTGAGAGATTTTTTTATGTTTTTGAATTCTCCAATTGGTTCATCACTCCATGTAATTAATTTCCCTTTCTTAAGCATCTTGGATATGAATTTGGTCGTCTTAGAAAAGTTAGAAATAAATCCCCTAACAAAATTTATTTTCCTAACGAAAGACTATACTCCTTTGATTGACTTTGTTCGAGGGATGAGGTCAATTTCCTTTGATTGTTCTATATTTATCCTAACCTCTTCCTTTTACATAGTCTGTCTCGATAGCTTTCCTTATTCAACACCAATATACATTTTTGGGATTTAAAGAAATCCCTTACTGAATGCATCATTTGAAAATCAACTCCAAATGCTTACAATCATCACCTCTTTCTTTGGAATAGATAGTCAAATTATATTGATACACAATCATGATATTATCTATAAGACTCACAAAGGCAACATCTATTACCCTTTGGAAAGTGGAACTTGCATTCTTTAACACGAATGCCATCCTCACATAAACATAGGTACTCTAAGGAGTCGTGAATGTTGTCTTGCATTTTTCTGACTCCTTGACTACTACTTTGTTGTATCCTATGAATCTCCATCATGGAAATTAACTCAATTTTATCACCTTTTGAAGCAATTGGTTCATGCTTAGGAGAGGGTAGTTTTCCTTAAGAGACTTGATTTTTAGATTTCTAAAATCTACACATAATTTTATCTCCTCATTCTTCTTTCTTACTAGGACAAGATTAAATACCCATTTAGAATGCCTAATAAATTTAATAATACCTCCCTAATTTAGCTTCATTAGCTCTTTTTGCATTTTTGGAGCAAGGGTTGGGTTGATTGATCTTTGTTTTGTTTGAACAACTTTGCATCCGACTGGAGTGGAATCGTATGATATAACAGATCCTCCCTATAAGCTTTGAGTTCATCATAAGACCAAGCATAACATTTCTTAAATTTTCTCAACAATGCTATTAGCATTTGTTTTTGTAGGTTTTAGTATTTTACCTATATAAACCATTTTAGTAGCTACCTCCATGCCCATGTTTACACCTTCAACATTGTCTTAACAAGATTTCTCTTATTCTTATAACAATGTCAACTATTAAATATTTTCTCCAATGCTACAATCCCTTTAAGAGTAGTATTGGTCTTCAACTGCACTATTTCATTCTCAAACAACATTTCTTTTCCATCCTCAACTTAAACCATAGGTTGCTAGTCAATCAATTGGCTATCAAACTCATCCATACACTTCAATAAATTGTATATGTGTTAATTGTCATCAAATACTTGCCTGCTACATAAGTTTTCAAGGATAGTAGGCCTTGTGAGAACTTACATGTTGCAATGATGTGCAAGTGAACATAATTCCAAATCATATTCTAGATGCTCCAATTACCACCTCCAAAATTTTAGATTTATCTACTCTTTCAATACCAATTCCATCAAATAATTTCATGCTACCCAAACATCATTCCTATATGCTTTCAATCTTTTTTCTTTAGATGCATAAACACTCTTTAACTGCTGCACTATTATCTCTAAATCACCATGAATTCTTAGAAATTTAATTGTATGCTCATGAGCAATATTTAGTCCCAATAATAGAGCTTTGTACTCAACAATATTGCTTGTGCATTGAAATGTCAACTTAAATGAAAATCTAGATAGTTCACCACTTTTGGTGAAACTAAGACAACTCTTGCACCTTAACTATCCTTTGAACAACCACCATCAAATGACATGGTCCACAACTCATAAACATCATTATTATAAGCGGTTTGAGGAATGGGACCAACATTTTCATCCTTGTGTTCATCACAATAACTAAAAAAATGACTTATTTAGGTATGCAACAAATTGAACTTCTGCATTGTTCACAACTCAAAAAGATAACATTTGCAACCAAGACTCATTGATGTATATATTAATGTTTTCGACTCAATCAAGCCAAGATGACAAAGAGGCCTCACATACAACTTCAAATATTGACAAATTTTGAGAAAATGATTCAATGATACATGATTTAAAGAGTACAAAAAATTTAAAATTTTCCAAAGGTAAAAAATGAGGATAAAATCATTTAACATATTCCCATGAAGATTTAGGACCTCTCTAGGTTACCCTTGCCTCTAAAAGAAAACAACATGAAACTCTTTCCAAACTTGATGAGATGTTACTTGTTTGCCCTTTGATAATAGCTTGATTTTTCGTTCATGCAAGTAGGTGTTGTCAAACATAATACCACATTTATTGAAAGGAGAAACTTGTACTTCTACTTCATCACAAACTTAGAACCAACGAAAAACTTCATTTTATATTGTTTACTCACAAGAAAATTAGCACCTTCCTTGATCCACCCTAAATGATAAGGCTTGAGGTGTTGATAAGTTTCTAAGCCAAAATTTTCAACCAAATCCTAGGAAATTAAGCTAGCTTGAGAAAAAGAATTAAAAAGTGCATCTATATTAACACCCTTAACTTGAATTTTGATGTTAAACAATACTTATTAAGCCAATGAACCAACTTTCCTAGAAGTTCACTTAAGTCTAGAATCCACTTCAAAAGTGCAATCAATAAGTTTACCCTTATTAATTACTATACTCTCTTTATGTGTAGTAGGCATAAAGATTTTCTTAATCATTTTTACTTTGCTTATGGGGGTTCTTCTCAAGATGCAACTTTCAACAAGATGAGTGCATATGGTAATCTTTATCACAAGTCACAATGAAGTACAATTTTCTTCTTGTTACTTATGGAATTTATCTTTTTTGCATTGGCTTTAGTTCCACTTATCCTCGGAGAAGATGGACATGTCTCATCTATGTACGTTGGTTTGAATACTAACATGGGCCTTCAAAGATGGCCATGGAAGCCTCAAGTATACTTCATGAAGACCACATCATCTTGCACATCTTTCTCCATTTGGACAACCCTTCTAAAATCTCACTAATGTAACCTTAAACACTTTGTCCATCTTTCTATTTCAAAAACTATCATTTTAGAACATTTTCCCTCTTTTATGACAAATAAGATTAAATTGATTTCTTAATCAAATTCTTAAATTGTTCTTGAGTACCAATTGGAGCTTGCTTTCTCAAAGCCATAGAATACAAAGGACTCTCAAACCAAGTCAAAGCATGGTTTGCTAATCTTAACCTAGCAAAGAAAATTTTCCACTCCAAAATGAATGCATGTTAAATTATACCTCCAATTGCACCAACCAACAATCAAGCTTCTTCTCATCCATATCTCTTAAATGGTGGAATCTCAATCTCAGCCTCCACTTTGAATAAAGGTTTGCTTGGAAGATCCTTCTCACCATTTGAAGACTCCTCTTCCCTCCTTGGAGAGCTCTACCTTTGCCCTTGGTGTTTTCCAAATAGGAAAACTTCTCCATGAGTTTCTCCATTGGGATTCACATATCCTTCATTCATTGAGAAAGGCTTGCAATATTAGCTTCCTTCTTAGATAATCCACAACTAATGTAAATGGGAACAAACACCATGCACAATTGAGAAGAAACACGATTTACTTGGAAAAACCCACATGTGATATGAAAATCCAGCAAAATGTGAACTACTGCTCACTTAAAATCCACAAATTGAATGATAATACAATCCTAGGCCTCTTCGGCACACAACTAGCCTAAATTTTAGTGATTGCAATCACGAAGACCTCTAACACAACTCTTACAAGTCAAATTAAGTTACAATGACGAACTGTTCAATAGGAAATTATCAATTACTATGCATTTCCACTCCAATTCTCCTCATTACCTCTTCAGTTCTCTCAAATTGATGTTTATAATGCATTTGCAAATGCATATGTAGCCTCAAAAGCCAGAATGGAAGTCCAAAAGTTGTCAAAAATCGAAAGAGAGAAAAAATTTGAACACCATGGGCCATTTCCTTGTTGCAAAGAGATTTCAAAACTACCACTAACAGTGACGAAACCAGTGTATTCTAACATTTTTAACCATTCTTCTTACAGGGACCAGAAGCCATAAATTTTACATACAAATTCAAAATGAGGTGCTGTTTGTTTTGAAATTGCATAAGTTTTTGAGAGGAATCCAAATATGCAATTATTTAGATTTTGGTGCCATCTAAGACCTGTTTTCAGACCTGCAACAAAAGTGTCCACTTAGCCATAATCACGTTGCCATGGAGTCTAGAACAAATACAGATCCAATTTCAGATCAAAGTTCTTATTGCTAAAAATAATTAACGATTCTCCTTTTAAGTTATCAGGGCAAACACAGATGCTTTACCAACTTCAGCCAGCTTATGGTCTAGACAACTAAAATTAATGCAAAACAAAAAAGAAACAGTGAACCATAAGTTGTTTAACAAATTAATTGTAGACCTGTAAGATAACACAGATCAAAATGAATGCCCTGGATTGTACTCTACAACGATAATTAGGAATCTTCAAGTGAAGATTTCATTTAGGCTTTGTTCTTCTTGACAACATTTTTACTTAATCTAGTTTTAGGCACTAGAGTCGATTGACCTTAGAAAATTTAGAAACGTATCATTTACAATCATTTAAAGAATACGTGAGATACAATTTAAAAACTATCTATCTTTACATTGCTCTTCCATTACCAGACAGATCTCGGTATGTAATCACGCTATACAACTTAAATTAATGCAAAACAAAAAAGAAACAGTGAACCATAAGAAGTTTAACAAATTAATTGTAGACCTGTAAGATAACACAGATCAAAATGAATGCCCTGGATTGTACTCTACAACGATAATTAGGAATCTTCAAGTGAAGATTTCATTTAGGCTTTGTTCTTCTTGACAACATTTTTACTTAATCTAGTTTTAGGCACTAGAGTCGATTGACCTTAGAAAATTTAGAACCGTATCATTTACAACCATTTAAAGAATACGTGAGATACAATTTAAAAACTATCTATCTTTACATTGCTCTTCCATTACCAGACAGATCTCGGTATGTAATCACGCTATACAACTTAAAATCTATTTATCTTTCCATTGCTCTTCCAGTACCAACTATGATCTTGCTATATAATCATGAGCACTTCTAGTTCTTAGTTCAATTGCTTTAACATTCAACAGAAGAATTTATGTTGTTGATTCTCACTATTTTTTTTTTCAAGTCCAGATTATTGTTGCTTTTATCTTAATGAAATTACATATAATTTATGTGAATTTCAGTTAGAAAACTTTCCCTTTAATGGATTCTAAATACATGTATTTGGACTGTATAACATGTAATAGAAAAAGTTTCATTTTAGACCAGTCACTTATATGCATGCAAATACAAAAGTAGAAGATGTTGAGGTAACATGTCCTTGAGCTTTCACAAAATGTCTGCAATAAAAGGTTGTTACAATTTGTGAGTACTGAAGATTTTTCAATTTTGCATTAAAAGAATTTATAGTACAATAATGCATGGTATGTAAGGAGGAGTAGGACAAACAAATTATGAAGAAAACCACCCATGCCCTTGATGGAATAAGAGTCTTTAAACAAAATTCCCCCTTTAGCAACCACCCTCTCTGATATGATATGTATAGCAGAATAACTTTCATCAAGGACCTTTTGCTTGGCGTTACTCCAACACAACAAAAAATGAAAATTGCAGATATAGAATCATCAGGACAAGGGGTTCGAAATTTTCCCACTTGAAACAGACAATTTATCAGCCTTGCATGTGCAATCATGCACAGACGAAAACTTTCTAAATTAGGCAGGGAGAAATTTGTCATGTTATGAAATTTTAATTTTAAGTCTATGAAATCCAGCTTTTTCAGGCTAAATAACAAATGTAACTGTGGCTCCTTGGTTGTCCAAAGGATGTTGAGGGAAATTTCTGCAGTTTTGTTAGTCACTCCAGTAAATGTGCAAGCTCTGTGAGACTGGAGAAGAAAGGATCAGCATAATATCTTAATACATCAGAGCTTTTGAAATTCTGATTATAAAATAAAATTCATCGAACTTTACTAATTTTTGGTTTGAAGATATTTATATCAATAAAATATAATGATACAAGAAGCTTATAGATGGAGAGAATTCTCAATGTTAAATCCGTCCCTCTAAATCCTTACCTATACTGCAAAATTTGGATTTCAGAGGCCATTCTATCCTGCTTAAAATATTGTTTCCCTGCACTTTTATTATGCTTAACCGCAAGAACTCGACAATCCGCATTTTCGATGCAATAATCTGATGTACCTTTTCTTCCAAAAACTCTAGAAATGAAAAACAAAAGCAAAGAATTATACAAGAAGAAATAATGAAAAATAAGGCAAAGAATAATAGAAAAGAAAGTGCTAATCCAATAAATTCAGAACTGCTAGAAAATTCTTTCAAAAAATACTATGGACTCAACTTAATTTAGAGCAACTAACCTGCAAAGAAAACTCTGCTTATGAAGACCCAAGATAAGTGCAGATGCTCCAAATTTCTTCACCAAAGAGACTATTGTTGGCCCTTCATCACCCTCTGTCACGACTATGTCTACTTTTACCTGCAAGAAACATTATGTACATTCATCTTCAAAGCAGTATAATAATTCTGTAACAAAGGGAGTTCAGGCAAACAAACATCAGTGAACCTCCAATAAACAAAACTTTATCGATTACAAAATATGGTTACAATGTAAATGGTTGTCAGAGGAACCATTTTTCACTATTTACCCCTTGAATCTATTTTGACAGCAATGCTCTTCAAAATGACAGATTGGTTCTGTTAAAAACTACTAGAGAAAATGCACAAGTTACATGTTGCACAAAAAAATCATAAAATATGATAATGCTTATCAAATCATTTACAATGTTCATTGCAAATGCTTATAAATCATTGCATTCCTCTGAATAGCCACCCGAAATTCCCTTACGGGAATAACTCCCTAAAACTAACAACTAACTATTAACTAATTTATTAAATGTAAACCTTAATTTCGTAACAACCCCCCCTTAAGGTTTACATAATGGAAAAACAAAAACAAAAAAAATAATGTATCAGCATCAACCTAAGCTTCTCTATCTAGGCAAATGTCCTGATTATCCAACTCTGCATCAGCATCAACCCAAACTTCATTGTCTAGGCAAATGTCCTGATTATCCAACTCTGCATCAGCATCAACCCAAACTCCTCATGTCTGAACAAATGTTCTGATTAACCAACGTTTACCTGTGAATTAAGACACACATCATTATTCACAAGAAAATCACCAACCACCACTCAACTATCCATAGTCAGTTTGTGGATTCAACTATCCACAGACCAACAACAACTCACCAAGTTTGTGGATTCAGCTATCCATAGACCACCAACAACTCACCAAGTTTGTGAATTCAACTATCCACAAACCAACAAATCATTGCATGCCCCCTTTTTCTCCTAAAGAGACTAGAGCTGAAACCGATACTTTTCACACAAGGAATCACCCCTGAGCAAGAAGCTAGCTCAGGATGATAGATGTCCTCCTACCTCCAATTCCTCCAACCTCCACTTAGTTTTCAAGCTTGATGGGTCCTTTGCCTTTTGTAGTCGCCATTATCTTCAACATTTGTTTCATAACCCTGTTTAAGTTTTCTCTTTTCATGTTTTGTGTGACATTTGGCATCAAATAAAATGTTGTCCAAGAAACCATGTGCTACCAAATAGTCAAAGTTTAATGGTCCTGTTTCTTTGAGGATTGCACACAACACAAAATTAAAGCCATGTGTAGACATTGGATTCAACCAAAAAATGTACTCTTTTACAGTATAGATATAACCTTATAACTCCTCTTCTATAATGAAGAGTGAGAAAAACATAAATTTGGTGATAATGGAACTCTTGACTTGCTAATCACTCAAACTTCAAATATGGACTTTTAAACCTACTCCACGAGTCATATATAATGACTAGATTTAAATGCCTCAAAATAAAAGAATATTCTCCCTCCTCTCACTTTCAAAACTATTCACTAGGAAGTACCTTTGAATGCTATTCTGAATATATTCCTTATGCACATACCTTTATAGCACAGCTTGTATTCTTCCACCGAATGTCTACTCTCCCTACATATGCCTTATTGCACATAGCAGCCGTTTTTAGATTGTATCTTGCCAACTCCAGCCTTGAAATCATGGAAACCACATGATATGTCTAATGCCGTGAGTGCTTTCAAATTTTCAATGATGAAAAATTACAGTGGTCTCTTTAGACTCTGCAGGTTACTCTACTCAATTTTGTTTACTATACTTGCTAAGGCACAAAAACAAACTTCACCATGAAAATGAGACTATGAACTTACACATGCTGCACACACTTAAAGAATGGTAGATAGTTAAGTGCTCATTCTCCTATGCAGGCAATCGAAATCCTGTCAACTTTAGCATCACCAGGTAACATAAATTTCTTGGTAAACTTATGATTCACCTTTCTCTTTGTTCGCAGAAGTTTGCACTCCTCTTCACCTTTGTCATTGTGTTTCCACTTACCTGCAAATTTTACTACCAACAGTTTCCCATTCTTCACTTGAACGTGAATGAATTGCACACTTATTTCACTGCACACTTCGCCAAATCAAATAAAAAAGCCACGATCTGTTGAGAATCAAACCTGGACTCAGGGAGGCGATTCAATTCACGAAACACAAATCCATGATCCCTTTATGCAATGAACCTTCCAGGAAGCCTCTCAAACAAACCTTTCCACTTACCAGGCCTGAGATCATAGCTGCTCTGATACCATGCTAAAAACTACTAGAGCAAATGCACAAGTTACATGTTTGTACAACAAATTCATAAAATATATTAATGCTCATCAGATCATATACAATGTTCATTGCAAATGCTTAGCATTCCTGTGAATAACCACCCCAAATTCCCTTACGAAAATAACTCCCTAAAACTAATAATTAACTATTAACTAATTTATTAAATGTAAACCTTAATTTCCTGACAGGTTCAAGCCTTGTAGAGCTTCTTGATTGACATCCAACACATGATTATGACAGCCTTGCTAGCATATAACATGAAAAAAATATAGACACACTAGTATTAAACAATTAAAATTGCTTGATACCAGACGGACCTGTTAAAATAGTGGCACTATCCTCTCTTCCAGTTTCCCCTGCTTATTGAAAATCTCTGCTAGAGGATGGGAAAGTATTGTAACACAAAAGATCTCTAGTATGGAGGAAACAAGCAAAAGACAGGAAAACTCCATGGGTGCATGACTGTGGTTAAGTGCATCTGAAGGTTGTGTAGTTCCCACACACTTAATGCTTTGGAGATCTAAAGGATCATCAACTCCAGATTGGATGTGCTTGAACGACATAACAATCTGTTCAGATATATACACTTTTCTGAAAAAAAAGAAAATACAGCAACACAATAAAATACAAAAGGTGTCTGCAGAAGTATGCCACAAGAAAAGAATTGGATGCCAAGTCAAAGACTTAATAAACCATCTGCCTTACATTAAAATATGCGGCTCTACTTAACCTGAAAGGGCATAGATTTCCATTCAGAAGCTAGTGCAAATTCAGATACAACATCAATATCGACAGTCTGAATTTACAAGTGTGAAACAGGTCTTTAATTCCTTACATCTGGTATCTGGTCACAAAGCTCTTTAAAAGAAAGCGCTAAATGAAAGCCCTTAAGTCGAGATAGCCTCTGATTTGATTTCTTCATGTTGAAATTTCTCATTTTCTTGTGACCTGATCACATAAAAACAGTAATTGAGTCAAGACACTGTGAGCAAGAAAAAGAGCCTTCAAAAGACATACAAAGGAAAATACATATTCTTTATCTAAATTGAAGTTACTTGAGAAAACAAGTTTAATATGTAGAAATGAAGTAAACTTCACATTCCTTCGATTATTAAAAATAAAAGTCACATCTTCTTGGTGCTTCTAATATTTATCTGCAATCCATCATTTTCAAAACAAGATATGTTTTCACATAAGAGAAGTTTTCTAGCGAACCTATTCCTGCCTCCTGAGTTAGTTTAGTGGCCTTGATTATCCAGTCCACCTGTTGTAGCATAGAAAGATTGTTAATGAGGTGATCCGAGTGTTAGTTCCATAGAGAATTTCAAAAAGAAACTAGAAAATACTAGTATGGCCCCAACAGGGGACATAATTTCCTTACAATTGCTTAAAATTTGAAACCATAACATAAGGTTGAAAAACTTAGGATTTACTCTAAGGTACGTCTGCCCCACAAATACTGTGAGGACCCCCAAAATCCTAAAAAGTAGACTTTTTCATTTTTTAAACCACAATTTTATGTTTCAATGAGATGCATGTTGCGACAGGTATTCTTCGCTTCCCTGGGTGATACTTGTCACATAGAAGAGAATCAGTTGACACTCTGTTTTTGATCTTTCATTTCCTACCATGTAAAGCTATAAAAGGAGTATCATCTGAATGTAAAAATAGAATGTTGTAGGTTTAAATCTCTTCTAAGAGATCTTCCTTTCTAAAAATAGCTCTCATTTTCAATAGAGTTTCTTTTGCATTGCAATGGCATGTTTGTTTATTTTCCTTTACTTCAGATCATTACTTTTATAACACATTAAGCTTCTGCAATTTAGTGTGTCATTCACTACATTGCCGTTTAAATCCAGATCCTGTGGATTTTTTCTGATATCCATTTTTCAGTTGTTTTTGATAGGCACTTGCCTTATTCTTTATCTAATTGACGAAAATCATGGTCTATGTTTGCGTATGATTTCAATTTATCGATTCATTTCATCCTCTCGTATCTAAAGGGACACCTTGCTTAGACATTTTTGACTTGCAGAAAATTATTGTTAATTATCTCTTGCAAGTTCTAATTGCGAGCAAATTTTCCCTCTTTCCCTTCCATGATCTTCCAATTCTCAGAATTTTCAAGCAAAACATGGTTTTTATGTACGGATTTTGTGGCTCACCTGCTGATTATTATCTTCTGTATAATATGAAAGATTCATTTGTTAGGTTACTGTCAACATATTTAATGAATTCTCATTCTAGAACCAATTTTATCTTCCACTATCTCCCCTTCAACATGTCAAGCCTTCTTATTTGCGCACTAATTACTAAATAGTCGGATTATGTTCCAGGTTAGTAATTTGTTTATTCCAATTGCTGGGGACTTGAGCAGAGATCTCTTTGGAAGTCTGTACGCAAAAGCAATTTCAAACTGCTTAGTAAATAGGACACTACCTTGGAAGCTTCAATTCCCCTCGGCTTGCCAAAAAAACCCCTACAATAGTAACAGGGTAATATAAGAGAAGACATTTAGAACATTTAGAACCAGAATATGGTTAAGACCTGACACCTTACTGCAGCGATGTGAAAATTTGCACTAAGCTAGATTGCTGCGCAACCAAGTGGTGACCAATTCAGGTGAAACCTTACAAATTTAAATGAGAAAACACACATAAATCTAATTTAATTTAGATATTAATTTCTACTTGCAAAATAATGTCCTATGCTACTAAAGAAAATACATAACCTGAAAAAGAAAAGAGAAATCTTAAGTTAATTTAGATATTAATTGCCACTTACAAATTATATGCTACTAAAGAAGATACATAGTCTGAAAAAGAAAAAACAAATCAGAGGGACTGCCTATGCTACTAAAGAAAACACACATTCTGAAAAAGAAAAGACAAATCAGAGGGACTGCCCAGTGTATGTCAACTGAGATAGAACAAAAACAGAGCAAACAAAATTTCTAAAGAACCAACAGCATTAAAGAAATAGGTTAGAATGATTTTGGATTTAACTGTATGTATCACTTAGGACATTTCAGATCACACTCGGTGATCTATCATCAGGAAGAGAAGAGTTATGATTTAGAATCACAAACTTGCCACTTCAAAGGAGGTAGGGTTGGATAGGTGATACCGTGATAGGATGACCACAAAATGAGGGATAAAAAAAGAGGAAGAAAGTAAATAACAATAAAATGTAGAATAAGAAATTAAATATATTATTGTATGTATGAAATAAATAAATAAGTAATGGCAAAGATATACAATAATAAACTATATTAATATAACAAATAAGGATATGAGTGAGAACAGTATTGCCTAATGTATCAAAACTAGGTTAGACCAAAAGCTGAGTAGGGAAAAGATTCAACAAAACACCAACATTAAGGAACACATTACTAAGCTGCCAATGAGGAACATATTTTCCTTGGGACAAAAACAGAACTAGAAAAACTTCTAATTTCCAAGCTGCCAAGGAACATAGCAATGGAACTGCCTAGAGCATCAAAATAGGGACAGATAAAAAAACAGAGCAGAGAAAGGCTCTAAAGAAACAACAAGGAACATATTTCCAAGCTGCCAATATGGAATAAAAGAGGGAGGAGCGATTTATTAGATGAAACCTCACACACAATCTGTATCCTGGATTATGTTCTGATATGTAATTTTACCACCGTGGCCTATACAAGGTAAGAACATTCTTGCTTGCCCATATTATGCAAATATAATCACTAAATTCCTAATCAGAAAGAAAACAAGTCAAATAGAAAGCCCGAGCTTACTAGTACCCAAATTGGGTAAGTCATGACAAGTTTCTTAAACATCCACTACTCCATGACAAAAAAAAATAGTCAATTCCCCAATTCTCCATAACATGTTAATTTCCTTCTCATCCAATATACCACATCGAGCTAATTTATTAATCACCCAATATATTTAAATTTTTTACTAACCTTGTACACCATACTGAGCTAAATTCTTAATCACGCTGTACACAATTCTGGGCTAATTTCTTAATCACCCTGTACACAATTCTGGGCTAATTTCTTAATCACCTAAAACCACCATTAGAGCTAATTTCTTAATCACCCAATACACCATGCACCATAATGAACTAATTTTCTGATCAACCAATACGTCATAATGACCTAATGTCTTAATCAACAAAAACATCATCATGAGCTGATAAACCAAAACAAAAACAGAAACCCAAAGCTTGCAAGTAAAACTTCACAATCCAAAAGAGGAAAAACCAAGCCAAGTTTTTCAATTACCCAAATGTTATCCTTAGCATTAATTGCAATATCATAAGGAAAACATAGACCTGGAGTTGTTTCAGAGGAGGGAGATACATGCAAAAGTGTGATGACATCACCACTCCTGACAACATTCTGCAGTGCCCAAACCAGAGCTGTTTTGGATGCCTCCACCTCTTCCACCACCACCACCATCTTCTCCACTGCCATAACTTCGTTCACACCATCCAATTATTTCCTTCTTTTCTTTTACCAATTCATTCACACCATCCAATCCTTTTCTTCTGTTCCTTTCCTCTTTTCTGTACAATCATTACTTTGTTCCAAATGAAATGGGTATTAAAGCACTGTAATTCTGATCCTATTTCATTGCAGAAGCTTTTGACTCAGCCTCTTATCTACATCACCACCATGCAAGCAGCGATAATAGATATATATATAATAGGAATCCATTATTGGCGCATCTACTGTAACTGACGAGGAGAGCTGAATGAAATGAAGCCAAGTGGATAGCAAAGAAGAATCAGCGTGATGTGATAAAGTAATGCCCATAAAACACGCTTGCCAACGAACACCTACAAATGTATGAAACGGTCAAAGGAGCGTCTCAAGAAACCAGCAAAGAAAAATTGATTGGTATTTGAAAGAAAAACAGAGACGTTGGTTTAGAAAATGAATAGGAAGAGTTTACCAACCACATGTTACTGCTCCCTATTTATTTGTTCTGAAGATCATTTAGTGAGTGTTGTTAATGTGCATTATGGTGACAGGTGGCATCTATTCCCGATTTTACTGGTCTTTTGAGTGGCGCATTTATTTTATCAGTTCTTATTATGGTAGGATATTAGGTATAGTAACAGATGCAAATAAATAAATAGATTTTTTTTTTTTTTTTTAATAGTGATACAACAGGAGTGTCCCCTCGATCCAGTCCAGCGTACCTGAATTGAATTTTAATTTTAATTAGTTAGATTGAATTTTAATTTTAATTTATTTTAAAATTTGATTTTAAATATTTTAAAAAAAATTGTCAACTATTTATGGTTCTTTAATTTTATTTTTTAAATATCTAGAAGCTTTTTATAATGATAATACAAAGTTTGTTGAGGGTGAATGTGTAACAAGTCTCTTTAAAAATTTATGTGTGGAAATTTTTATGTAACTCTTTCAACTTTATCAATAATATAAATTTATCTTTTTAAAATCTTATTATTATCTAATATCATTTTTTTTGTTAAAATCTTATTTTGTAAACATGTTTTTTGCTCACTTATTATTTTAATTATTTTATTTTAGAATTTTATTATTATTAATTTTTTTACATTTTATAATTAAAATGATATTTTATCATTCTAGACTAATTTTTAGAAATATATATTTCATATTATACTTAAATAGAGTCATTAATTCATGTTCACATTATTTAAATTACATCTAAATTTCATTTATTAATGATAAATGTGCTTAAATTAATTTTGTTGTTGTTGAATATTTGTATATTATATTATTGATAAATTATTAAGTATTTTTTTTTTATTTCATGAGACTTTAAATATATTTTGTAAAGTCAATTGTTAAAGTATTTTTTTATTGTTTGTATTGCAAAATTTAGCATAAATGGGTTATTAATATTTGCTAGTCTTTTTATTAATTACTATCAACACTACTTTCATCTATTGTAATCTTGACTTTTGATTCTTTCAATCTTTTTTTATTTTTTATTCAATATTTAAATAAAACATTTTCTTATAATATTTTCTCACTTTCTAAAGTAAAAAGAAAATATGTCTTCTTTCTTTAAACAAATTTTTTAAAAGATTTTTTTCATATTATTAAAATATTAAAAAAATATTTGTTGTATGAATTTATATTTTTAAATATGATTTAGATATTTATCATTGTAATGGTGCAATTTTTATATACATATTAATTCTATTTAGTTTTAGGTTTATTTTGATAGAATGATTTAATATATTTATCTATTGATAACTGATACACTCTTGTATGAAGTTGTGTTGATTCTTCTATGTTATTTCTCCTCCATTATATTTATTGTTTCTATCCATATCTAGACATTCATTCTCTACCTAGATCTTCCCCTTCCCATGTCCTCTATCAATCTCACTCTCAAGGCACCCATAGATCTAACCCCTAAAATTCTAAAATTCAATTTTTTTTTTAAATTAATTTCCCACCTTGCATTGACTTGGTAGACATTTAGCATCATTTATGTTCATTTCCTTGTATTTTATGTTAAAAAGCGCAGGACAACTGAAAGGGGGGGAGGGATGGGTGAATCAGTTGTCACCAAATTTAACCTTAAAACTTCAACACTTATTAACTTTACAACCACACTATTATGTTATTACTTATGAACATGAAATGCAGATAACAAAAAGCAAAATCAACAAAATGAACACTAGATTTTATGTGGAAAACCTAATGAGGGAAAAACCACCGTGAGGATTAACTCACAATATAAAGAGATAGCAAAACCGATTACAAAGGCTCACTGCCCAAAAGATGACTCACTGTCCAGATACAAAGGATCACTGCCTACAAAAAGGACTCACTATCCAACAGGGAGGCTCACTGCCTACTGATACAAAAGGAAACAAAATATCCACCACAACAATTAACACACATCCGCAACCTTGATCAAAAGATTGCAGAAACCTTTAACTCACTGCCTTTAGGAATCTAACACAATGAAGTATTGTTACCTCAACTCACTTTCACACACTTCTGCTCTTTTAATTTGTGGCTTACTTTGTTACTTTTCCATCTTCATCCAATTCTTCACAATTCAACTTGCATTTATACCATCTTCAACCTTAGAAACTTTCTCCAAGGTCAGCCACATACGCCTTATTTCATAAATTCAAATTAGTTCAACAACTCAACATTCCTGCGGTGGAAAGGAATGAGAGTGGACCAAAAAAATACTTAACCAAGACCAAAAATAATGTCTTGTATCAACCATACACTTCCTTAATTAAATTTAATTCTTCAAATGGAGTGTAAACACCAAGTCGGTCAAACCTAATGAAAACACAAATGAACATTGACATGTACATGCTTCCCAACAAGAAGATAGCACACGAATGACGCAAAACACTTCATTATGCACAGGAACACATCTTAGGTTCCTTCAGATACATCCGTAGCAAGTGCAACAATCTTTGAACACTGAACTCCTTCCATTAGTCCATCTGGACTATGCAAACACATACAACAACTCTAAAACTTGACTTTTGGATCACCAAACCACACACATCTTTGCCAGAACTAAGAGAACACCATTATAAGACACATTCCAGATCCACAAGATTTGAAATAGAACAACGAAGGACTACGAAGTAGAAACATTTCTCCTAGTCACAGAAAGTTAACTCTGCCAGAACGGTTCACACACCGGTGAACACTACTTTCATAGTGCTTCATCAAACTAGAAACTAAAAATTAGTAGATATCACCATCAAATCATCAAAAACAACCCTTCAGATCTGCACAAGAATAGGATCAACATAGGAGAAATGTGGAACACATTCTGAACACATTCATAACTCTAACTTCTCTCTTTATTAATTTTCTCAAAAGCACTTGGAAACTCATCAATGCAGCACGTCTGCAACATTATAAAGATAGCTCCATGTACTTACAACATCTTAGCAGTATCTCAACTATACATGCACAAACTGCAATATACTGAATTGTGTTGACATCAATGACAACACCACCAAATATGCTCATACTTGCAACAATCTCCCCTTTATCATTGATGGCAACACATAATGTGAAAAACCATCAAAGACAACATCCTACACAATATTTTGGGAGGACACATTCTCTTCCTTTTCTTACTATTTTTCACATGACTTTCTCTCCCCCTTTGACATCAATGGCAAAGATTAAAAACTTTGATCACTCCCCCTTAGGAGTGCACCCATTCAACTCATACTGCAACAATGGAAACCTTTTCTCCTCCCTATGTGGAGTAGACACATTCATCAGTCCAGATAAATGAAGAATCTGTGAATTCACTAGACTAATGCACCTTCATGTGCATCTAGTTTGGAGGGCCAATGACCCCCAACCTCTCCCTAAGATACTCAAAAGTATCCTTCGGAAGAGCCTTAGTAAATATATCTGCAATTTGTTCCTTTGTTGTCACATACTCCAATCTGACTTCATTCTCCAACACTTTTTCTCTCAGGAAATGATATTTAATAGATATGTGTTTTGTTCTTGAATGCATAACCAGATTCTTTGAAATTTTTATAGCAATTGTGTTGTCACATACTCCAATCTGACTTCATTCTCCAACACTTTTTCTCTCAGGAAATGATATTTAATAGATATGTGTTTTGTTCTTGAATGCATAACTGGATTCTTTGAAATTTTTATAGCAATTGTGTTGTCACAGAAAATAGGAATAGGCTCATTACATATTACTCCAACGTATTTTCAAAGTTTTCTTCATCCACAAAACATGTGTGTAGCAGGATGTTGCAACAATGTATTATGCCTCTATAGTGGATAAAGAAACCAAGTCTTGTTTCTTACTCAACCAAGAAACCAATCTTCTACCAAGAAAGAAAGCACCCCCACTAGTACTCTTCTAATCATCCACACAACCAACCAATCTGCATTGGTATAAGCACTCAAGGTGAAATCAACACCTTTAGGATACCATAAGCCATAATCTGGTGTACCTTTAAAATATCTAAATATCCTCTTTACTGTTGTAACATGTGCCTCTTTAGGATCTACTTGAAATCTAGCAACTAAGCATACTGCATGCATAATATTTGGTCTGGTAGCAATAATATATAACAACCCACCAATCATATATTTGTATTTGCTCTGATCAGTTTTAGCAAATTCGTCATCTTTACTCAACTTACATTTGGTCACCATAGGAGTACTAACCGGTTTGGAATCATCCATTCCAAACTTCTTCAACAACTCTTTCATGTACTTATATTGTGAAATGAATATCCCCTTATCAGTTTGATTTACTTGAAGACCAAGAAAGAAATTCAACTCACCAATCATGGAAATTTCAAATTCTTTTTGCATTTCTTTTGCAAATCTTTTACACATGCCTTCATTTCCACCAAAGATGATATCATCAACATATACTACCACTATTAACATTTTGTTACCTTGCACTTTGAAGTAAAGATTGTTGTCAGCAAAGCCTTTGTTGAATCCTTGTTTAGTCAAGTATCTATCAAATCTTGCATACCAAGCTCTAGGAGCTTGCTTCAGTCCATACAATGTCTTCTTCAACTTACAAACCATATCTAGTTTTTCAGATAACTGAAATCCTTCAGGTTGTTCCATGAATACTTCTTCCTCCAATTCACCATTCAAAAATGCTAACTTGACATCAATTTGATATACTTTAAAATCCTTGTGGGTAGAAAATGCCAAAAACATTCTAATAGCTTACATTCTAGCCACAGGGGCAAATGTTTCTTCAAATTATATGCCTTCAACTTGTGAGTATCCCTTGAATACAAGTCTTGCCTTATTTCTTATAACTTCACCATTTTCATTCAACTTATTCTGAAACACCCATTTTGAACCAATTACATTCTTATTCATAGGTCTAGGAACCAATTTCCATGTTTGATTCTTTTCTATCTGCTGCAGTTCTTCTTTCATAGCTCTCATCCAATTCTCATCTTCACATGCTTCACTCACAGACTTAGGTTGAATTTTAGAGAGTAAACACAGATTTACCTCACCTTCTACTTTACTTCTTGTCTTCACACCTTCACTCTTATCTCCAATTATTTGTTCCTATGGATGATTCTTCTGCACATACTTAGGAGTCTTAGAAATAGGTTTCGGTTCATTTTCTTCTTCTTCTTCAGTTTGTTCTTCTTCCTCTTCTTCTTCCCTCTCCTTATTCTCTTCAGGTACTTGTCCACAGATAGGATCATCAAGTTCAACTTCACTTATCTCAATAGGTATGTGCATGTCTTCATCAATTTTCACATTAGCACTTTCAACAATCTTCATCAATCTTTTATTGAAGCATCTATATGCTTTGCTAGTAGTAGAGTACCCAAGCAAAATTCTTTCATCACATCTAGCATCAAACTTCCCAAGATTTTCATCATCTCTTTTAATGTAACATCTGCTTCCAAACACCTTGAATTACTTCACATTAGGAGTCTTACCAATCCATAACTCAAAAGGAGTCTTTGTGCTTTTGCCTCTAATTTGAACTCTATTAAGAACATAAACAACAATGTGTATTGCCTCTCTCCAGTACACATCCGACACATTTGATTCTTTCATCATGGTTCTTGCAACTTCCTGTACCATCTGGTTTTTCCTCTCAACTACCTCATTTTGTTGAGGGGTTCTCAAAGCAGAGAATTTTCTTTTTATGCCATGCTCTTCACAAAATGTATTAAATTCACTCGAAGTGAATTATCCACCTCTATTAGATCTCAAACATTTGGTTCTCAAATTCACTTCATTTTCCACTCTTGCTTTGAACACTTTAAACCTATCCAAAGCCTGAGACTTTTCTCTAAGAAAAGCAACCCATGACATTTGAGAATAATCATCAATAAGGAGCATGAAATACCTGTCACCATTTAGGCTTCCCATTCTAGTCAGACCACAAAGGTTAGTATGAATTAACTCCAACATTCTGGTAGTAGATTGCTCTTTTCCTTTAAAACTGGTTCTTGTTTGTTTCCCCAACTGACAACTTTTGCACATAGTATTAGTCGGCTTTGCGATTCTAGGCAGACCTCAGACTACTTCTCTTGAACTGATCTTGACTATATTATCAAAGTTTACATGTCCCATTCTCTGGTGTCATAACCAACTTTCATTGATTTGAGATACAAGGCATTGGCCATTAACACCCTTAAGCTGATACATGTTTCCATGAGTTCTCCTTCCACTAACAACCATATCTCTGAATCCTTTTTTGATTTCACAGGTATTATTTTGAAACACGGGCTTAAAACCATTGCTACACATCTGACCAACACTCAAAAGGTTATGCCTCAAACCCTTTACATAATATACATTATCAGCGTTGTGAATTCCATCAAAGCTAATAGAACCTTTTCCAACAATCTTCACTCCTGAATCATCACCAAACATGACCAAACCACCATCATACTTTTCAAGTTTAGTGAACTTACTTTTATCTCTAGTCATGTGATTAGAGCATCCACTATCAATCACCCAGTAGTCTTGATCCTATCTGGCATGAAAGGCGGTGACCAAAGTACCTTCCATCTCATTCTTTTTGTTCTCTGAAGCATTCTCTCTTGCACATTTTCCAGGGTTAGCAGATATAGATTTACTCTCCAAAGCTAAAAACAAACATTCACTATCATCACCCGCATAATCAGATTCATCATCAGATATTTTGGCTTCTTCTTTAACATAATACAACTTCTTATATTTCTTATCCTTTCTATCCTTATCATTGTGATCCTTGTTCTTCTTATGTACAACTCTATTCAAACATCTTGAAGCATAATGACCAATATTACCACAACCGAAACATTTAAA